>JAPFFP010000046.1:4268471-4292281 GCA_026153255.1 Solanum medicagineum
ATCATGTTCATTCATTCCATGACATGCATATTTGCATTGATATGAGTAAGATGGAAATATTGGGACCGAGGTCTTTATCGGTCGAGATACCGAGGTCTTTGCCGGCGAAGTTATGATGATATTGGGACCGAGGTCTTTATCGGTCGAGATATGATGTCGAGGTCTTTGCCGACATGTTTATGATGATATTGTGACGCCGAGGTTTCTGCTGGCAAATTTATGTGATATTGTGATGCCGAGGTCTTTGCCGGCATATTTATGATGATATTGTGACGCTGAGGTTTCTACTGGCGATGATATGATATCATAATTGTATAATGTATTGCATATCACCCTTGCATACTATTACATAGCATGGTGTTGTATGATTAATTGTGCTATCACTTTTAGCTTGTGCTTTGAAAATTGTAATATGATGCAATACCATCTTTATTATGTGTTATGTATTACTGGATCGGAATAAAACTTTTCGTGCAGGATGTAGTCGTGGATATCGACTGGGATGGAAGGAGTTTGTGTATTCTATTAGACTTTCTAGTTTTGTTAGTTGACTTGTTGGGTACCGCGTGGTATTTGGTACTCACCCCTTGCTTCTACACTCGTGTAGGTGGTGACCCCGGGCTGTGAATAGAAATTCCTTGATATGCCGAGGATTCCCAAGAGACGTAGAGAGGTAGCTGTTGTCATCTGGATGACTCTCTTGTTCCTATTTCTTCTGTATTTGTTCTATTTGAGAAGAAGGACAGTTTGGACTTTTATTTCTTTGATTTTCTGTATTTTTAGTGGCTTGTACGCGTGACAACCAATCCTTGGGTGGGATTTAAATTTATGGAAATTTCTCAGTTTTATTTATCTATTCTAGTTAAATTACTTTCACGTATTGTATTTATTATCCCCTTTTGAGTTAAGGTTGACTTGTTCGGATGGGATTGAGCAAGTATCATCACGCCCAATTTTTGGATCGTGACAAAATATCATTTAGACTCAATACTTGATTCAATCAAAACTCATTAAATCTTCCAATATTTTCAAGAAAAAGGATAATACTCCTATTTCAAAAGTAATCTCGGGATACCACCATGACTCTTTTTCAAATCATTCTTCATGCTCCAAAAATTATATTCATGAAACCCAGTAAAATATGTTACAAGAAATCATCAGTGTTTAACATGCTCCATATGACTATCAAATCGTAGTTTTCAAAATAAAGCACAAAAGCAACCATAGTCTTCAATTAAGGTTCATGTGAATGAAGACATGAATATATATCCAAACAATTACTCAATTTCAAGAAGATTATATACAGGAATCTCATTAATATTGTAGAAACTTAATTCAAGAATTAAATCAAGATAATACTTCAAGAAATCTTGTGTGTAGACCCAAGAACTTTCAATCCTCATCTAAGACCATTTATGGGACATATGGGAGAACAATCTCATGCTTTTAGTTTAGCCTAACATACCTGGATGAAGATTATCTTAATCTTCTTCAAGAACTTGACCTCTAACCTTGAAATCCCTAAGCATTTCTTGTCTTCTCCCTCAAGAGTTCTCACGTAGAAACTAAGAAAAAAAAAAGGGTTTAGAAACCCTTATTTCACAAAAAAAAAGATCTTATAATTTTATATAAGACTTGGGAGAGGATGGGAATTTACCAAAATACCCTTCTCAAAATAAAAGAATAAAATTCACCTCGGAATAGCCCAATCCGCGACTCAAATTAGGCGCGCACCTATGTAACTTTTGACTAAAAAATTTAAAACGCGTTGAAAAACTATTTTCCAGGAAAATACACATAAATCGCATTCATCAAATGTGTTCTATGTATAATTTTTGTAAATCGCTTTCCGATCAATTTTTTCAATTCTCATCGAAAAAAATAGAAAAAATATAAGTGGGAGTCCGCGTCCTAGGTGCGTCGCGCCCTGGGCGCATACCCTCATTGTTTCGGGGAAAAATTGCGAAAATTATTTTTCGCCTAGGTTGCTCTAAAATCGGGTCGAGACCTTTTCCTACTCGATTTTCCGCGCTGATCATAAATTCGGTCTCAAATTTTTCGTTGGAGCTTTGGAAGACGTGTTATGTGCACGATTACGTTTCAGGGGCGTTTTAGTAATTTTACGAGGTGTTACAATTAGCTTATAAATATTTGTGCACAAAAGGATAATTATCACAATAGGTTATACATGTACATTTATTGTCGTACAAAAGGATAATTATCATGCACTGCCTATGCATAGCGTAATTATTTACATCAAAGAGCTTGTCTTAGAGAGTGAAGTTGACAAAATACCTGTAGCTGCAAAGAAATGTGTATTAGATTGTGGAGGTACAACATAGTAAGAATTGGATTAATGTTTTGTTGAGGCATACCTTATTGAAATAGTAGGTGTCATGATACAAGGCGGTGTGTGAGCAAAATCATAGTAAACTAATATTTACTTTGTTGCAAAAACTTTCTGAAAAAAGCCAGTGTGAGAGTAAAACTGAAAGATCATTTTAGTAAAGTCATAGTAATCATTAGAAACAACATAATGTAATCTAAGCAACTAAAGTAGTAGGTAAAGCTACAAAACAAAATAAGCAAGAACATCACTGTCATGCCCCGGGAGGGTACCCTAGGCGTAACTGGCACTCAAAGACTATTGCTAGTCCCCAAGCGAACCACTTGGCCTCATCATATTCATTCAATCAATTTAATTAGCGGAATACATCAGAAATAACAAATATATGGTAGTGGGCATCTTAATCCCATCACATCTACATCAGGAATAAGGGCCACAAGACTGGTCTCTACATCCATATAAGATAGAATTAAGGAAACTCAGTTTAAAAAGGGGAAAGAACCAACATCAAATAATCATCTCTATGTTTATGAAGCCTCTACTGGACAATCTAAGACAGTACCATGATAGGCCATGACTACCACAAACTCAAAAGGAAATAACTCAAGTCTGATGAAAATAAAATAAATGGTATCCTCCAAATGTAGGGGAGAACTCATCAATGTCTAGAACTAGGAATGTTGAACCTCAACGATGTGTCTACTGAAGTCTTCTATCTTTCGTATCTACATTACAAAATGATGCAGTGCCGAGTGGTATTAGTACATAAAATGTACGGTATGTAAAATGGCTGAACGTAAACAGGATAAATAGGATAACAAGGAATAACATCAACTAATAAAGATACTCATCTCAACTCAGGATAAACAGTATACGAGAACTTACCAGCATCAATTAAGACTCATACCATCACATCAACATCAGAGCACTGTCAATATGGAACCTATCTGGGGGCTTCTTTAACCGACAACTATCACTTATGAGCTAGTGATGATACAACGAAGCGATGTCATTGCCACATCCGTATAGTACCTTGTCGGTGTACGCGACGTCCTGCATTGGTGGATCCATAGTATTATCACGTTCTCTTTTGGAACTGAGGAAACATCTGTTTTCAAGGTTCATGCCTCTCCTACGCTAGCCACATAGTTAAGGAGTGTGAGTGAGACTCACTCTTGCTCATTTTGGTGCTCAATACTCCTCCCAAGATTCAACATGCTCATAAAACATTAAACATCAAAATTTCTCATCACTTAGTCTCTCTTGGACAAGGAACATCATCATCTCATTTGTCAAACCCTCGACTCGATAGACTAGGAACATCCTTGAAAGATTTAGTTCAAATATTTTAAGATCCTAAGACATCAATCTCATCAACACAATCAACTCAGGACCACAATCACAGCAACCAGCACATTCAGATCATCAAGACTTTAGACATCAATCCCTAAGTTTATTCTTGTAATCTTTAACAAAGAGATCATGTAGGATTTTATACAGTGATTAAAATAAACCATTTAACTAAATAATTCAAGTTTGTGATGATCATCAACTTACGAAATATATGAGATAAGTAAAAATTTAAATGGAATATTCAAGAATTTAACATATATAGCTCATTACATTTAACTATCAACTTACTATAATCAATGGGGCACATGAAAGAACAATTCCATGTTTTGAGTTAGCCTTACATACCTAGGATAAAGAACACTTAATCTTCTTCAAGGAAATTGACCCCAAATCTTGAAATCCCCAAGCTTTCTCTTCTTTATCTCTCAAGAATCCTCGCTTAGAAACTAGGAAGAATGGGTTTTGAAACCCTTAATCTGATGAAAATGACCCTTAAACACATTTTTGGGACTTAGGATAAGTTTGGGAATGACCAAGGTGTCCTTCCCGAATTAAAAGAATAAAATTTGATCTCGTAATATCATGTCCGCGATGCTCCTAGGGCGCAGATATGTGTATTTCGTGAAGTTCTCAAAATACGTTCTCTTCAGAAAAATTTAAAAAAAAAACAAGTGTAAGTTCGTGCCCCAGGAGTGTCATGCCTTGGGCGGGCACTCTCACTATCTCGGATTTAATTATGAAAAATTATTTTTTGATCCGATTTCTCTAAATCGGGTTGAGGCAATTTTCCCACTCAATTTTTCGTGTTGATCACAAATTTGGTCTCAAATTTTACATTGGAGCATGGAAAGATGCGTTATGCACACGATTCCATTCTAGGGATATTTCGATAATCTCACGGGGTGTTACAGTCACAAAGAGCAACAACAATATTCCATTATTTAATCAAGATCTTAACAACTACTCTAATAATATCAAAAGTCAATTTTTTGCCTTCTAACACCAAATTTCTTGTGGGTTTTTCAGCAAAAGTTAACAAAGTCAAAATTGTAAACCAAGTGACTAAAGTAGTAGGTAAAGCCACAACAAAAGCATCCACCATTGAATGAACCCGTAAAGCTACCCCTAATAATGCAGATGCATATAAAGAAGGTCAACAACCAGAAAGAAGCATAGGCAAGAAAAAGAGATGAAGAAGGGGAAGAACAAAAGGAGGAAAAAAAAAAGAAGAAGAGAAAGAGGAAGAGAAGACATATCTTTCAGTCCTTTTTTGTTTTGAGTTTGTGCCCTGAAGGTTTATTGCTGATGTCCATCATTTTACATTTTGTTATTTCAACAGTGATCATTGGCGTTGATTGAGTGGCAATTTATTTTTCTTCATAATTTAGAGAAGTCAATTTTTTCATTTGGATTTTGTAAGTTCTTATTTTGAAGTGGCTGCACAGTACAAGTGTTCAAAAAGTAGCGATTATTACTGCAAGGGGAAAGTAAATAATTTGTAATGATTTCTTTATCTATTGATAAACTTAATAATAAGTAATATCTTGGCTTGACAAATGTCGTAGACTTTTCGTATTGGCAGGTCCAACATTTTTTTAGCTATTTCATTTGAGACAAAAGTTGTGGTAGAACCAGTGTGATCTGTTGCTATGATGTCAAATTGGAGTTTGTATAAAAAAAACTTTTTTAGTTCTGAAAAAGAAGGTTGGTTTGCACTTTTGAAATAGTTCAAAGGAATAACATAATTCATACTGTGGAATGAGCAAGGTAGACCGATCACAATCTATACAATAGATTGGCCTTGAGGAAAAACTTAAGGTCTGGAATACCTCTCAAGAAAAAACTAAATATTTTTCCTTCGACGTACCAAGTCTGTGTCGCGGACTTGAGCAGTTTATGAGTATTTTTATAAAAGAATCTCCAATCGAGTTTCTAATCCAATAGGAAATATTTGGATCACTATTAAGTGCAAATCCATGACAATTTCATGACGCGAACATGTAGCGTACTTTTCTAAATTACATTTTCGCTTCAAAAATTATCTTTTGATTCAGTTGCTCTAAAAATGAATCAGGACCATTTTTCACAAAATTTTTCGTGCTGATCGCATTTTTAGACTTGAATTTACCAAAAAGATTTAAAAAAACGTATTATGCGAGTGTCTCTCATTTAGGGGCATTTTGATAATTTTACTGGGTGTAACAATATTCTTTCTTTTGAACACTAGAAAAACATAGAATTATCAACCTAGGTTGTGATGCAGTAATGAGACTGCTCTATTTTTAACACACCAGACACCGAACACCGGATGGGGGAAAAATGACATATATAAAATTAGAAGTTTCATTTATTTTGTCTACATTATTGTCAAATAGGATGAAGTTGATTTGCTTCCTGCAATTGGAATAGAAAAATTTATGTATTTATAAATTTAACGATATAAGATAGTAATATTTAAATAATTATTTATAGTTTTCTCCTCAATGATATAAGTTGTACATGTATTTCTTTATTTATTTATTTATCTTTTTACTTAATTGACATGGTACACACGTGCAGAGTACGTGTTACATGCGAACTAGTATATCTATAAATGTCTTGTCTCTAATTCTAATTAATTTGCATAATTTTTTCCCTTTTTCTTCTTCACTTCCCCTCTTTTAATCTAGGGTTTGTACCCTTCAGTCTTCTTAATTATATCAATGCATCAGAGCTATTAAGCAATAATTTCTAGCTTACCTTCATATTTTACTTGCATCGTCGGAATTATATTCTGTGAATTTGTGAATCTTTTGATGCTCATCAAAAATGCAATTGGTTAGAGAACGAATCTTGTACCTCCTCGACTCAAATCGAATTTTTTCATTTTCAAATTCAGTCCCTGAAATGAACTATGGTTATGCTATATTTGTTCATCTTGCAAATATCAATGGTATTCAGATGATCACATATCAATTGACAGGTATGAAAAGTTATTTATGAAATTTAGATATAGAATAATTGCCTTGTTGGATGAGAATAATTTTGGATTGATAAATAATTTGTGCAAGAATGTTTTCTCAAAAATTATATAAAATCACTTTAAAATGATTAATGTAATTAATAATTATTTTTAGGGGAGGGGGGGGGGGCGATGATAAATTATATAATTTAGGATCTTTTAAAATAGTTTGTACCTCAAATGTACATTTTATTTGAAAAGATCTACTTGAAACATTTGATAATGTAGATAGTTCTTGAATATTCAATTTACATAAAAATATAACTATGTTAGTACTATACTTTAAATACATACAAGAGATTAAATATAATAAAATCGATTATCATTTTATTAGAGAAAGAATCTGACAAAGACTAGTCACAACCAAATACATCATTATTGAGATCAACCTACTAATGTTTTCACCAAAAGATATACTAGAGTTTAATTTAGGTATTTATATTTAGATTAAGTGTTCTCAATGTCTTTATATCATAATTAACTTCAGAAGGAATGTTAAATATCAACTATACTAAAGTTATTTCATTTGGTTATATACAAGTCAAATCAAGTATTTTTCTTTTTGAATTACATCAAGTTTTTCCTTGGTAACTGTAATCTTTATTTATCAAATTTGTCAAAATGTACATTTTGAAGCTTAGGGTCTGGACATAGTCCCCAATCTCAAAGCTCTTTCATTAAGCCTATAACTGTTGATCAAATTAAGGATAAAAGTTCATATCTTTCATGTAATTAGTCAATCTAGGAATCAAACTGCATCTACAGTGAATTTCATGTATGCTTTGCCTGATGATCTGATCTATACTTCTTCTTTTCTCTCAAAAGATTCTATAATTTCTCTCCTGCCATATGTGATACACTACTGCTGGTAAGGTAATTTTGTAGACTTTAGCCTGTAAGGATTTTGTTGATGCATGTGTTGGAGCCTATATAATTTCGTCACTCCATCCTTGACTGTTTCTTGTGATGGATATCCAGCTTAGGATTCTTTACCAAATTGTATTTGTCATTGTGCAATCAAAGAAGAGATGTTGATGCATTTCAGGTTCAATATTGCATAAAGGGCATACTAGATCAGTGTGTATTCTCCACTTTTCCAGCTTGTCCTTAGTATAGAGTCTCTCTTGTACTGTCAGATATTGTGTAATTATTCACTTAGGACTTCCTTGGTTATTGCATACTAGCCTTTTCCATAGGATTTGCTATCTTTCACTCCAATACTATCAACCGGGACTACTTATGAAGGATCTCTCAAGCATTTCTTCAACATCGAGACATGAAAAATTGAATGGATCGCGTCTAGCTCAGAAAGAAATTCTAACTCATAGGCAATCTTTCCAATCCTCTTCATAATCTGATAGAGACCAATATAATGAGGACTTAGCTTCCCCCTTTTCCTAAATCTCATGACACCCTTCATGAGTGACACTTTCAAGTACACCCAGTCACCCATCTCAAACTCTAAGTCTCTTCTTCTCATGTCAGTGTAAGATCTCTAGCAACTTTGTGCGGTCTTCAATGTACTATTTGAAAGCACCTAAGACGAACCTTTTTATTAAAAGATAGAGCTAGACAACTTGATAGCATTCCAAACTTTGGAGCCTTTAGTCTCTTTTTATCAAGAGCCTCTAATTCTTCAAGGCGTAACCAAGCATTTTCTTCACCAATAAGTCCTCCTTGAATAGCAACCCGCAATTATGGAATTTGACGCTCAAGTAGAAGAACTGCTTCAACTTCGTAAACAAGAGAATAAGGCGTTGTTTGCGTTGGCATATGATACGTAGTCCTATATGCACAAGGAGCTTCTCTCATTCTCTCATCCTAGTCTCTCTTAGACTTGGGAACAACTTTTTTCAATAAGCTGCAGAGCATCTTGTTAAATGCTTCAGCAAAGCCATTAGCGCCAGCATAGTACATAAAGGAATCGTGTTGCTTGAAGCGAAAAAGTTCATGTATCTTTGTCATCTTGTTATTAAAATGGCTTGTCACTGTCCATCAATATATATCAAGAAATACCAAAATGATACATAATATTGACTCGGATGAAATTGGCAACATTCTCCTTCTTCATTTCTTTAAGAGAAACAGCTTCTGCTCATTTTGAGAAGCAACCAGTTGCAGCTAGGATGTATAAATGTCCACTAGAAGATTTAGGCAATGGTCCAACAACATCTATACCCCAAGCTTTGATAGCCATGAAGCAATAGTTGGGTGCAGTACTTCTGCTTGTTGATGTATAAAATTTGGGTGGAAATGACAAGCTTTACACTTATGAACATTATCTAACAAATCTTTCACCATTGTTTGCCAACCATATCCCATTCTTTTTATATGAAAATGAAGCTTAAGCCCAGATTGATGCGCTCCACATACTATAAAATGTGTTTCTTGTATGGCTTGAGTAGATTCATGTGCCCCCAAACAACGTAAAAGTACTTCATCAAATGATCTTCCATGGAGTGTATCCTTATAACAAAGAAAATGAGGGACTCATCGCCGGATCTCTATCCTCCTTCAAAGATTTTCAGGCAACTCAAAAGAGTTTCCATGCCAGGAGCCCTTCAAAAATTGCTGGGACATCTGCATCCAAGAATGGATACTCTTTTACCTGCATTTCAAAGTCAGTTTTTACTATCATTATTCTAAAAAGTCGTGGTCCTCCCACCTTGATTCATGCTTCGCTTTGTGGCGACTTTCAAAGGTGAGACATTAATATTCATCGCCTCTTTATATTCAGACTTGGGTGCAAACCTTCCCCTTTTCTTCACCTCCATTTTGTCTTTTCCCTTGTAAGGCTTATAAATAGGTGGTCCTTCATTTCCGCTTCAGGACATGTTCAACTCCATATCATGAGCCTGCTTGGCCAGTTCCTCAAATGACTTAAGTTTGATACCTTGTAGAATATAAAGAAGTCCCCAAAGCATTCTTCGAATACACATTTCTAATTCAAAAGCTTCACTAAGTCTATCATTGCAATTGAGGTTCACATTCCTCTATTGATTAATAAACTCAATAAGACATTCATCCTTCTATTAATATGTATTTGTGAGTTCAACATGATTATAGTATGCCTTGTACTATTTCAACAATTAAGAAATTCATGTTCGAGTTGTTCCCAATTGCCAATGGATCCAGCCTCGAGATTCGTATACCAATCAAAGGCATTTCCTTGTAAGGAGCGCACAAATTGTTTAATCAAATAGTCTTCATATGTTCCAGCATTATTGCAAGTTTCAACAAATTGTATTATGTGTTGCTTTGGGTTTTCCTTTGCTCAAATTGCTGAAACTTTGCCGGTTGATAACCTACAGGCATCTTCAAAATCTCGATTCTTAAAGTATATGACCTGGCATATGTAATGACAACTTTGAAGAAACATCATACTTATCTTTATCATCCTTTAGTTGAGAATGGGAATTCCCCCTTCAGCGGATACTTGCAGTTCATCACCATGTATTTGCTTTGTAGAGGAATATCCTTTTTCTTGTACTATTGGATGTTTCCCAGGTGCATGACTTGAGTCCGCCTCCATGACATTCTCAACTCTATTCCTCAACTTGACAATCTGACTATATTGATCTTGCACATATTTTGGTAAACCTTCAATTACCTTTGTTAGACTCGTTAGTTGTTCTTCAACAGTTGGAGCGTTAGTCACCATTGCTTGAATGGCTATTATGGATAATGGAGGAAAGCACGGATTTTTCTTCAAACTAAAATTTGATTGGAACAAGTTACGCGGAGTGACTAGGATGATCTAGTGATTAAGACATCATCCTCATCTTAAATAGTGTGATCCTCTGTCTTAAATGGACTGAGTTGAGCCAACGTCTTTCCAAAATCTCAGCTATATTCTTCCCCTTTTCCAATGCATTCGAAAAATCTCCGCCCTTTTGAAGACGGAGGATCAAAAACAGGTACTAAAGCAGATGGCACTTGAAGTGCTTGTTGTCCAAACAAATTTGCTTTGTTTTCAGTGATGGGTCCCAAGCTTCCCAAAGTAGCATCTAGTATGTTCTACACCTAAAAGGAAAACTTAGAATCAGTAGCCTTTGTGACAACAGACATAGAGTCGAACTTCTTAGATGCCATTTTAGTGTTCTTGAAATTTGATGATCGATGTAAAGAGATAAGAGGTAGAGATTGTCCCATTGCGCGTGCCAAAATTTGTCTGTATTAAATGGACTGAGTTCAAGTTCAAATCCAAAATCAAGAACAAAGTCAAATATCGAGATGTTCAAGATCAAGTTACTTGTTTACATTCATTATTCGTCACGAAATTATTGGTCACCATACAAGTGTTCGTGACGAATAATTCAAATCAAAGTTCAAATGTCGAATATTCAAGATTAAGCTATTCAAGTTTTTAATCTAAATTAAATTCAAGTTCAACAATTCCACATTATTTTAAGAATGCGAGGATTATCATAGAAGATTATAATACTCACAACATTTCAAAATCAAATATTACATTTTGTTACTCCAATTTTCTTGTCTTGATTATTAAAATTCTTGAATCAGAAATTTATTGTCTACAAATTCTGACACCGCATAATAGGACCAAATTTGCCCTTCTCTCTTCTCTTAGTACAAATCAAATTTGCAAATTTGAAGCCACAAAATCATGAAGGTGAAAGAATGACTACTTCGAGCCTCGTCTTTGAATTTCATCAAGTCTACACTCCGACAAGCCTTGAAGTAGGGGTATGGAAATTTTAAAAGACTCTACAAGATGTGTTCAATTCCAGTTAGGATTCTTAAAGGCTACTCTAATTAAACCCTACCTTAGCTTATACATATGTAAAAAGTATTATAGTCCCTTAAAGAGGTATCACGAAATTCCGTAAATTCATGGAATATTCACAAAGATCAATGATCAAAATAAATCTCAAGGAGGTTGATATGCCTAGTTCTAGAAATACGCCACTATGGGTCACGAATCGTGGAGAAATCTTAAGAGAGAAGAATCAAAGGAACAAACAGATTTGTATCTATATTGTTTATCAATAAAATTATGTTTCTTTCATATTTTATTTGTGATTGTAATATACTTTTCATCGCTTTAAAATTTTATTGATAATAGTATCCGAGTCCATGGAATTCATTGTATGTCCTTAAGGAATGTAATCCCCTCTTTATACTTGAGGTACGAATTATCTTCTCCCAAGATAAAATGGATAAACTATTAATGAAGTAGCAGTACCTCTAGCTTCAATAACTTCAGCGAACTCAAAAATCAGCAATAAAATCACATAAAGACTCTACTTTTTTGTAAGAAAATGTATACAAAAGAAGAGAAAATTCGATGAAGGAAGTTGAGAGTAAACCTTTCTATTTATAGTCAACAACCGATGCAAACTAACCTGTTCAGAACAAGTATGGTGTCTTTTGGAAAAAGAAATGTTTGTTCAGAAGGAATAAGTCCTTTCCCAAACCGTTTTGCGAATTTAATAGTTAATTCCATTATGCAAATTAATTAATTCTACCAAGTAATTAATATATAATTAGATAATTCAATGAATTAATATTAATAAAAAGGAAATCTTTAATGAAATTGATAAATAATTTTTGTCTATAAAATTATCAATCAATCACATCATTTGCCAAGGTCCAGCGAATGACGACGGCGATGCAAGGGGGCACCTTCTAATGTATTCTTTAATGGCTAAAGAAAGTATTCTTTCTAATATAAGGACAACTTTTCCTCTCCTCTATCAATGAGGGAGAAATGACTCTTCATTTAATTTTCACTTGGTTCCTCCACATTTCCTAATTCTCATTTCCCAATTTACACCTTACTTAAACTCAACAATAAGTGCCTTGGGAAAAGAGGCAAATTTTCTCATCAAAGTAGATAAAATATCCACCTTGGGGCACCAAGATAACAAATAACTTGTAGTGTAAATAACAGTGGTAAATTTTACAGTGATATCAAACTCACTTTTCTATTTAGTGGATTTGCAAAGAGAGAAGAAAATAGACAGATCAATGGCTGCGTACTATTATAGTAAAAGGAAAATGTGGATAATCGTCCAACGAAGTCCTGACTTATTCACAAGCTTTTCAAAATAGCAGCTTGAGGATTCCAACATATACTAGCTTATTCCCATATCCAACAAAATACTGGCTTGAGCATCCATGAGTACAACTTACACAAACTGTAGATAAATTAGAATCCTGACCTGATTTTGATATCGCAATAAGAGCCTTCAAGGATTCCTTTCTTGTGCAATCATCTCTGCCGAGACCCTAACATGTTCAAAAGTTGTAGAGCTCCACCACTCTCAATTATTTTCATCTTTCTCTCATCTAGTTAGCAAAAAGCATAGGGATCAAAGATCCACTAAAAAGAATCTAATCTCTTGATCTATTTCAAATAGCTATTGAATATGTATTTAGACTACAGACTTCAAATATTGCACTTTGAGAAAAAATTGTAAACTATGTGCATGTTTGGATGGGCTATAAGCCAAAAGCCATAAGTTAGGATTGACCTATGTCTTTTGACTTATTTTTCTTATTTGGCTCAAAAACATGAGCTTAAAAGCTATTTTGGCTTTAAAACGCCTAAAATAAGCCAAATCAAACAGGCTCGAAGTCGCTAGCCGGTTACAACATATCACATGGAAATAAAGTAACGTGCAGATCCTCTTAAGTTGTATAAGTTTTTAGACATTTTAAAGACTAGAATAATGTGATTTAAGAAATACAGCTGCCTCGTTATAGTACCAGGAAAAGGAACAAAAATAAAATAAAGGTTGACTAGGATACTAAAATCTAAGGTACTAGAGTAGTCTCATCTTATATTGGGACAATGAAACGAATTTCCTTATTTGTACAATTAACCAGTAAGGAATTCCATTGACTTTAAGTTCAAAGGAAGGTTATACAGTTAATAAATCCTGAAGAATGGGGAAATCCCCGCTCCACAAAGTTGCCCAGCGTGTAGATTATTAATACAAATGAGGATAAAGAGGACATTAACGATATCAGTAAATGTAAATGAGCTCCTAACAACAAAAAAGGACTACCAACCTAGGTTCACTGAATTCATAACTCACAGAATTATTATTTTGGCTTTCAGATACAAACTGTAGTTTTTGCTTGCTACAATATCTTCCCACCAGCCTTACAAATTTCAAAGTGAGATCTCCTTAAGGGTCATAAATCAAAGACATATCTGCACCTATTATTTTTTATAACATCAAATTCCTGATATAATGCACCTAATTGCCAACATATACTTGAAGCCATTAAAGAATTCTGCATACATAACTTCTCAATTTTCCAAGTACTGTGACCCAAACTGACCATCTATAGCAAAACAAGCTAGTCTGGATGCACCCATTCTTTTTATTGGAGAGTAGATTGTTTGTTAGTTAGTGAGCTGACAATTAACTGTAACTACCAGACTTAGTTAGTTAGCCTAAGCACATAATTAGTTAGTCGGTTAATCCAATTAGTTGGTTAGTTAGCACTGTAACTACATGTATAAATAGGCATACTCTCCTCCTGTACAAACAAGAACATCAATAATATTTCATCTTCAGATTCTCATTCACAAAATCACAATATGGTATCAGAGCAGTGAATCAATGATTAGTTGATTCAAATTAGCAATTCGATTTTAGTGTTCTAGTTTGAGGAAGAACAGATTCATCAGAAAATTGAAGCAGAGCAAGAATGGCGACTGAAAATGGAAATGGCATTTCGTCGACATCGACAGTACCTGAACGAGAGCCTCTGAAATTAATAGAGTCAAAGAGAAATCATCCGTTGTATCTTCATCCATCTGATACTCCTGGATGTGTGTTAACTACTGTGGTACTCACTGCATCAGAGAATTACTCACCGTGGAGCAGGATACTGATGATAAACCTAAGGGTGAAAAGCAAGCTAGGATTCGTGCTTGGAACATGCCGGAAGGAGCAATACGAAGCTGATTTGGAAGAACAATGGGAAAGGTGCAATGCCTTTGTGTTCGCATGGATTATGAACACGGTTACAAAGGAGCTTTTGAGTGGGATTGTGTACGCATTTGATGCTGCAACAGTGTGAGCAGATGTGAAGGAGCGATTTGATAAGGTGAATGGATCGAGAATCTATCAACTTCATAGGGAAATTTGCACAATTCATCAAGGTAACATGAGTATTTCAACTTACTTTACAAAGTTGAGGATACTTTGGGATGAATTCGATGCACTAGACCCTCCTCCATCTTACAATTGTAATAAGTCTAGAATCTATATAGATCATATGCAGTATCTACGATTGTTTGCATTTCTAATGAGGTTGAACGAGATGTATGGACACGCACGAAGTCAAATCTTAATGATGAACCTTTTACCAAGTGTTGGTAAGGCGTATGCTATGATACAATCTGATGAAGGTCAGCGTATCACATCAGGAATGCATACAGATGGTGAGATGTTAGAGCCAACAGTACTATATGCAGGGAGAGGACCTTATGGTTCAAAAGTCACAAGATCAGATAATGCTAATATGAACCATCATCATATGGTGGGAAAGGAAGCTATGGCAATAAGAAGGTGAATTGGAATATGGTTTGCGATCACTGCAAGATGCATGGACATGCTAGAAGAATCTGTTATAGGCTTGTGGGGTACCCTGAGGACAGGAAGTTCAAGAAGAAACCTATTGTTGGAGAAGTAAGAGGAGTGAATCTGAGAAAAGGAAAAGGTATAGCAAACAATGTGCAAGTGGATAAAGGTGCTGATGATCCAGGAGAAGATGCATTTGGACAAGTTAATGAGGAACATAAGTTTGTTCAGAACTCACAAATGGAATCCATTCGCACTAACTTACAGGCATTGGCCATGAAATCATCATACACTCCAGATCAGTATGAGAAGATATTGAAGTTGCTTGATGAAGAAGAAAAGGCTGGAAATGTAGTCAACATGGCAGGTAATCCTAAAACATTCAATGCACTATTAGCTTGTGATGGAGAGAAAAGGTGTTGAGGTTTTGAATGTTGATAATAGTCAATCTAGACAAAGATATAACAGTAATTGGATGGTGGACTCAGGTGCAACATGCCACATGACATCTAAGGTAGAAAAGTTGGATGAGGTCAATGTGGCTGATGAGAATGTAGGGAAAAAGGTCTACTTACCCGATGGACAGACTACACTAGTTACTCATTCTGGAAGATGTGTTGTGTCAGATGGTGGTATGCTTGAAAATGTGTTGGTGGTTCCATGATCTCATGTCAGTTTCACAGCTAACTAGACAGCTGAAGTGTTCTGTTAGATTCTTTCCTGAATTGTGTTTTTCAGGACCTCTTCAGTGGAGAGGTGACAGGGATTGGTAGAGAAGTTGAAGGATTATATCATTTTCCCAACCATTTGTCTCATGAAGAACCTATTGCTGACAAGTATGTAAGCTTGATTACAAAAGGAAGCAGTTCACAGTGCATGTTGTGGCATATGAGAATGGGACACCCCTCTTTTAAGGTTCTAAGACAGTTGTTTTCAGTGAATAAAGATGCAGACATGTTAGTGCATAATAGTTGTTCAGTTTGCCCTTTAGCTAAACAAACCAGAATTCCATTTCCTACAAGTGTTTCAAGAGCTAGTAGTCCTTTTGATTTGATTCATCTTGATGTATGGGGACCATATAGATATCCTACTCATAATGATTTCAGATTTTTCTTGACTATTGGGGATGATAATTCAAGAATGGTTTGGCTGTTTATGTTAAAGTTGCAAGACTGATGTGTTTGGTATTTTAAAGTCTTTTTTGCCTTGGTTGAAAATCAGTTTAGTAGACAGATAAAAAAGAGTAAGATCAGATAATGGAATTGAGTTTTTCAACAAGGAATGCAACACATTATTTGCTTCTTTGGGGATAATTCATGAGAGTAGCTGTCCACACACTCCACAGCAAAATGGAGTGGTAAAAAGGAAGCATAGACACGTTTTTGAGGCAAGAGCAATCAGGTTTCAGGGGTCAATTACTATCAAATTCTGGGAGAATGTGTATTGGTTGTTGTCTATTTGATTAATAGGTTGCCTACTGGTGTGTTGCAACGTGAATCACCTTATGAAGTGTTTCATCAGGTCAGGCCATCTCTTGACCATCTGAGAACTGTTGGTTGCCTGTGTTATGCCACCACACATAGTAGATATGACAAATTTCACCCAGGGCTGATGCTTGTGTTATGATGGGATATTCACTCACACAAAAGGGGTATGTTTTGTACAGCTTGGGATCAAATAAGTCCTTAGTCAGCAGGGATGTTATATTTAAGGAAGATATATTTCCTTTTAAGCAAATAAAGGACCAGCATATACCTATATTTCCTGAACAGTCATATGTGGATCACTCAGATGAGAGAAACGTCAGACATGCAGATATCATGTCAAGTTCATCACAGCAGCATCAAGTTATGGAAAGTGCAGACAGCGGCAGATGATGTTGAAAGGGACAATGCAGATGATGTTGAAAGAGATGCAGAAAGTGCAGATAATGTCATCAACAATGAGACAGAGGATGATGTAGCACAAGCAAGAGATGAGGCTCCAATCAGTCTACCAAGAACCTCTACTAGGGCATCTCATCCACCTGCTTGGATGAAAGACTATGTTACTACCATGAAAGGCTCAAAACACCCATATTCTATGACCAATTATGTGTCTTACAAGCAACTGTCCACTAGTTATCAAGCATATCTGACCAAGATGTCTACTGAGGCTGAGCCAAGGAACTATGAAGAGGCAATCAAGGATGATAGGTGGGTGGAAGCAATGAAACAAGAGATTTCTGCACTAGAGGAAAAGGGAACTTGGATTGTGATGAACTTACCACCAGGAAAGAAAGCAATAGGTTGTAAGTGGGTTTTCAAGATCAAATATAAGGCAAACGGTGAGGTAGACAGATTCAAGGCAAGACTTGTGGCTAAGGGCTATAGTCAAACTGAGGGAACAGATTACCAAGAGTCTTTTTCTCCAGTTGTGAAAATGGTCACTGTGAGAGCCATTATTGCAATTGCAGCAGCTGAAAATTGGGTGATATATCAGATGGATGTATTCAATGCATTCTTACAAGGAGATCTTTTTGAAGAAGTTTACATGGAGTTGCCTAAGGGGTTCCATAACAAGGGAGCACATCAAGTATGTAAGCTTGTCAAGTCCTTATATGGTCTCAAGCAAGCTTCTAGGCAATGGAATGCCAAACTTACTGATGCTTTGATTAACTCAGGCTACAGTCAAAGTCACTTGGATTATTCCTTATTCACTAAGAGAAAAGGGACAGCACTTGTGATTATATTGGTGTATGTGGATGACTTGTTAATAACTGGTAATGATCATAATAGAAGAGACAAAAAGAGTTCTGCATCAGCATTTCAGAATCAAGGATCTGGGAGAGTTGAGGTACTTCCTTGGCATTGAGTTTAGCAGATCAACACAAGGAATTGTGATGAATCAGAGAAAATATGCTTTGGATCTCATAGCTGAAGCAGGGTTATCAGGAGCCAAACCATCAGTAACACCTCTGGAAAGCAACATGAAATTCACATCTGCTGATTTTTCTCAAAAGGATAATGATGAGTTGTTCACAGACATTAGTAAATACCAGAGATTAATGGGGAAACTACTATACTTGACCAACACTAGACCTGATATATCTTTCTCAGTCCAATGCCTAAGTCACTTTATGCAGAGACCAAAGCTTTCACACTGGAATGCAGCCTTAAAGGTGGTCAGGCACTTCAAGATGGAACCAGGTCAGGTCTGGGCTTACTCATGAGTTCAGACAAGCAAACACAACTCACTGAATTTTGTGATGCAGATTAGGCTGCATGTCTCAATACCAGAAGATCAGTGACGGGATATTTTTTGAAGTATGGAAGCTCATTAATAGCTTAGAAATCAAAGAAGCAGAACACAGTTTCAAGAAGTTCTGTTGAGGCAGAATATAGGAGTTTGGCTACATTGACAGCTAAAGTTGTTTGGGTGACAAATCTGTTCAAGGAACTGGGAGTAAATGTAGACAGACCTACAGTCATACATTGTGATAGCAAGGCTGCTATACAGATAGCAGCAAATCCGGTGTTTCATGAGAGAACAAAGCACATCGAGATTGATTGTCACTTCATTAGAGAAAAGGTGCAACAAGGGCTTATTGAAACAAGATACATTGGCACAAGGGATCAGCAGGCAGACCTATTGACTAAAGCATTGGGAAGATCTCCGCATGACTTTCTACTAAGCAAGCTAGGTGTCCTGAATATATTCAGTACATCCAGCTTGAGGGGGAATATCGGAGAGATTGTTTGTTTGTTCGTTAGTGAGCTGATAATTAACTGTAACTACCAGACTTAGTTAGTTAGCCTAATCACATAATTAGTTAGTCGGTTAATCCAATTTGTTGGTTAGTTAGCACTGTACCTACATGTATAAATAGGCATACTCTCCTCCTGTACAAACAAGAACATCAATCATATTTCATCTTCAGATTCTCATTCACAAAATCATAATACTTTTGAATAAGGGATCCTTGACTTGTAGAAGTGAGACAGACTGCTGCATCAGATTGTCTCCTATTTAAATCATACATTAATATGCCAAAGATAAATCAGACAAAGCAGGAAACCGAATATGGTGTAATTGATTCATGTAACCATACAAATGAGACTTTACCCATGTATGGAAAAAAATTGATACCCAATAACTGTAGCAGTCCCAGCAAAAATCAATTTCAAGAGCCATCCTACTTCTCTTTCAGCTTCTTGTTCTATTGACCATTCATCTAGAAATCATACAAAATAAATCTCAAAACATTAGCCCACAAGAGGGAATAGAACAATGACGAAGTAACAAGATTGCCAATTTCCAGAATAAATCTGGCGTAACATTTTTTGCCTAGTATCTCTACTTAACTGCACAGCTCATTTTTATAAAAACCCATTAAAGGTTTGATACATGTGTTACCTCTTCCAAAGCTGGAAGCAGAAAAGCATCGGGGTTGTAAATTTAAGGCGCTCTCCTCAATAGATACTGCATAAACATCAGATGATAAATGCGAATTGATGATATAAGCTGTGGAATATGAAAAGCGAGGGTGGGTCTTAGACTTTACTAGGCTCTGAGTCGCGCTGCTATTGTTTGCATTCTGCAAAGACGAAAGAATAGTGAACCCTCTTGAATTTGTTTAGGGCCAATGGCTAATTCGACTTGGTGTAATTATAATTGGATTAGTTACAGTTTTTTATTGGACAGATAATTATATCATTAGTGTTTGAAAATAATATGTATATTCATATACATACTTACCTACTAAGTTGTACAATGTCAAAACATTATGTATTCATACTTACATAACACCTACCTACTAGTTCTACAAGGATAAAACTATTATGTATTCATACTTACCTACTAGATGTACCATATCAAAAATAATTATACACCTAACCAACTTTGTGCCTATAAATAGGCATTGGTTTCCATATTAAGAAATACATCAAATAATATTAAGAAGAAATATTATTACTCTCTCTTTGTTCCTTTATAATTTTAGCATTTTTGTATTAATTTTATAACACGTTATTAGCACGAGACTCTACCAAAGTAAAGGTTAAGTTTCAAGGCTAAGATATTATTATTTTACTTATATTCATTATGTCCAACCTTGCTAAGCTTGAATTTGTTGCACTTCAAAGTTCTGGCAAAAACTATCTTTCATGGGTACTAAATACTGAAATTTATTTGGATGCAATGGGTCTTGGAGACACAATTAAAAATAATAATAAAGCATCAAAACAAGATTGTGCTAAAACAATGATATTCTTGCGTCATCATATTGACGAGGTTTTGAAAATGAAATATCTCACATTCAAAGATTCACTTGTTTTGTGAAATAATTTGAAAGAAAGATATGACCACTTGAAATAATTTGAAGATGGTCATACATCCAAAGGCACGATATGATTGGATACATCAAAGGCTACAAGACTTTAAGTCTATCCATGAGTATAATTCTGTCATGTTCAGAATTACTTCTCAATTGAAACTCTGTGGAGAAGAAACATTCTTTACATTTCATGCCTTGAATGTGTTGTTATAACAGCAATATCGAGAAAAAGGTTTCAAGAAGTACTCTGAACTGATTTCCCATCTTCTTGTGGCTGAACAAAATAATGATTTATTGATGAAAAATCACGAGAATCGACCGACTGGATTGGAACCATTACCTGAAATAAATGAGATGGAGGCCCACCATGCTGGGCGTGGAAGAGGTCGTGGTCCTAGTCGCCAACATGGACGTGGTCATGGTCGTTATTATGACCAAGAACAAAATTCTTTTCCTGGTGTTAATCATTCACCAAAGAAAAATCAATATTAAAGAAAAAGAAAAGAAAAAGATGGGAAACGTGAAACAGTTAGAACAAACTGTTTTCGATGTGGCGGAAGAAATCATTACGCACGTGATTGTCTGACTCCCAAACATTTGGTTGATCTTTATCAGGCATCACTAAGAAAGAAAGATAAGAATCGTGAAGCTAATTTTGTAGCCGACGATCGTGTTGATTTGACATACTTAGATGTGGCGGATTTCTTTGAGCATCCTAAAGGAAAGATAAATCACTTGATTGGTGATGGCTCCGTGAATGTGAAAGAATAAAATAGTGATGATTAATATTTATCAATGATGATGTTATTAATATTTATTATATTGTACTACTTATAATATTTATTGTTTTTGTACTACTTATAATATAAAATAATAGTAATAATATAAATGTTTCTAAAACTTGTATGTGTATGTTCATCAAGTCGTTTTAGTAATATGTATGAAAATATGAAGTTTTAATTTGCTGATTCAAGTAATATAATTACAAAGAAGATATACACAAAAGAAGTGAAACAATCAGAGAATAGTAATAATTAATAGAGATTTATTTTACTCTTTTTGAAGATATGGATAATTCTCAAAACAAGTTGTCTAATTATAAAGACATTTGCTTGATTGATTCTGGCACAACGCACAAGATATGCAGAAGTGAAAAATATTTTTCTGATTTGAGTATGGGCCGTATAAATGTTACTATAATTTTTGATAGTACAAATTTGATTGAGGGCTTTGGGAAAGCCACTATAATTTTGCCCAAAGGAACAAAACTCACAATAAATAATGCTATGTTCTCTCCTCGATCTCGGAGAAGTTTGTTGAGTTTTAAAGATATTCGTGAAAACGATTTTCACATCAAGACAATTGATGAAATGGGTCTTGAATATCTTGTTATAACTGAAAATGTCTCTGGACAGACATGTGTTGTTGAAAAGTTCCCAACATTATCTTCTGGGTTGTATTTGATAAAGATCAGTGCAATTGAAGCACATTCTATAGTAAATCAGAAATTTACTGATTTCAATACTTTAGCACTTTGACACAATCGTCTAGGACACTTCAGATCCATAATGATGAGACGGGTCATAGAAAATTCAAATGGTAATCCATTAAAAAATATGAAGATTCTTTTAAATGATGATTTTTCTTATATTGCTTGTTATCAAGGCAAGCTAATTGTGAGACCATCACAAACAAAGGTAGGAATTGAGTCCCCTGCGTTCTTGGAATGTATACATGGAGATATTTGTGGACCTATTTACCCACCTAATGGGTTGTTAGGTACTTTATCATGCTAATAGATGCATCTTCGAGATGGTCTCATGTATGTCTGCTATCATCTTGCAACTTGGCGTTTGCAAAATTATTGGCACAAATTATATAATTACAGGCACAGTTTCCCGATAATCAGATTAGAACAATTTGCCTTGACAATGCTCATTATCAATTAGGATAAGAGTTGAACATCCTGTAGCTCATGTTCATACTTAAAATAGTCTTGCTGAGTCATTAATTAAAAAATTGTAGTTGATAGCAAGACCACTACTTATGAAAACTATATTACCCACTTCTATTTAGGGTCATCCAATTTTGCATGCGGCAACACTGATTCGTCTCAGACTGACACATTATCATAAGTTATCTCCATTACAGTTGGTTTTAGGTCAAGAACCTAATATATCTCATTTAAGAGTTTGTAGGTGCGATGTATATGTGCCTATAGCACCACCATACCGCAATAAGATGAGACCTCAAAGAAGGCTAGGAATATATGTTGGGTTTGAATCACCCTTCATCATTCGGTATCTTGAACCACTGCCTGGAGATATGTTCACTGCACGATTTGCAGATTGTCGATTTGATGAGACACATTTCCCAAAATTAGGGGGAGAAAGCAGTGAAATCAAAAGAGAAATTTTGTGAAAAAAAATCTATCTTTATCTCATCTTGATCCACGTACTTCTATTTGTGAGCAAGAAGTACAAAAAATTATTCACTTGCAGAAAATAGCAAATCAATGCCAAATGCATTTACTGATTTGAAATGGATGACTAAGTCACATATCGCTGCAGTGAATGTGTCTATTTGGATTGATGTCCCAAAAGGACCATCTGCTAGTATCATAGCTTCTGAATCTCAAACACGCATGAAGTGTGGTAGACCATTGGGTTCAAAGGATAAAAATCCTAGAAAGAGAAGGGTAAGGAATAATAAAGATGATACTGCAAAAGAACCTGAAGAAGGTGAAAAATCCTGATTTTTCTGAAGAAATCAGTGATCTCGAGACTCAAGTAAATGAAGAACTTCCTATAAGTTTTACAGGGGATGAGATAAATTTAGATCGATCGAAAGTTATAGTAAATAATGTTTTTGCATATAATGTTGCACTTAACCTCATGCAAGATAGTGAGGATTTTGAGCCTAAATCCGTCGAAAAATGTCGATGCAGAGATGATTGGTATAAATGGAAAGAGGCAATTCGAACTGAGTTGAATTCACTATCTAAATGTGAGGTACTTGGACCTATAGTTCAAACTCCTGATAGTGTAAAACCAGTTGGCTATAAATGTCACGGCCCAACCCAGGGGTCGTGATTAGTGCCGATTGGGCACCCAACAACACCAACCCGGATTTTCAATTATATTAGCTGAGGAATTTATCGAAATTTCGGCAGAGTTTCCTCTGTATTACTGACTAACCAAACATGCAAACAGCAACTCCAGCATACCACAAACA
>JAPFFP010000046.1:4292381-4306517 GCA_026153255.1 Solanum medicagineum
AGCCAACAATTCCTTCTTAGTCACTGTATAATTCTTTTGAGATTCATTGAGGGTCTTGCTGGTGTAGTATATGGGGTGGAAAATCTTGTTACGCTTCTGTGCGAGCACAATACCCACAGCGATTCTGCTTGCATCACACATCACCTCAAACGGGGCAGTCCAGTTAGGTGCAACCACCACAGGAGTGGAAATCAACTTTTGCTTCAGTGTCTCAAAGGCATACTTGCAGCTATTATCAAAGTGGAACTTTGTATCCTTCTCCAATAGTTTGCACAAAAGATGTGCGATCTTGGAGAAGTCTTTGATAAATCATTGGTAGAAACCTACATGCCCAAGGAAACTCCAAACCCCCTTCACAGTTTGGGAGGCAGCAGTTTCTAAATCACCTTAATCTTCGCCTTATCCACTTCTATGCCCTTCTCAGAAATCTTATGGCCAAGAACTATCCTCTCTTTGACAATGAAGTGGCAATTCTCCCAATTCAGCACCAAGTTAGCCTCCTCACAATGCTGTAATGCCCTGCTAAGATTCAACAAACATGTATCGAAGGAATCACCCACTACAGAGAAGTCATCCATGAATACTCAGGGTGTCTTCAACCATGTCAGAAAACATCGACATCATACAGCACTGGAAGGTGGCTGGGGCATTGCATAGTCCGAAGGGCATCCTTTTGAAAGCAATAGTCCCACACGGGCAAGTGAAAGTAGTCTTCTCCTGATCCTCCGGGGCTATGGAAATCTGATTGTAGCCCGAATACCTGCCCAAGAAGCAGTACCGCCGTCTACCTTCTAACCTGTCTAACATCTGGTCCATGAAGGGCATTGGGAAATGGTCCTTCAAGGTCGTCTATTTATTCAGCTTCCAATAGTCCATGCACACTCGCCATCCAGTCACAGGTCTCAATGGGAAAAGCTCATTCTTGTCGTTGGCAACCACTATCATGCCCCCTTTCTTCCGGACACACCGCACTGGACTGACCCACTTGCTTTCAGAAATGCAGTAAGTCACCCCAGCATCTAGCCACTTGATGATCTCATTTTTCACCACCTCTTGCAGTGTATGCTATTATCCTCCAATTTGATCTTGTGTGTGCATATACCTGGGGGAATCCCTATTATATCCGCAATGGTCAAACTAATAGCTCGCTTGAACTTTTGGAGGACCTGCAGCAATGCCTCCACCTAGTTTTCATGAAGATCTGAAGCTATAATCACAGGAAGAGTGTTATTTGTACCCAAAAATACATACCTGAGGTGTTGGGGTAGTTTCTTGAGCTCCACGTCTAGAGGCTCCTCAATGGAAGGTTTAGCTGGGGGTGTGGACCTGTTCTGCAAGTCTAAGTCTAATTTTTCTGGGGACAAATGGCCTAGTTCCCCTACCTTGCAACGCATTCACGGTGTCTACATACCCGCTAATTCCATCATCTAGGAAACTTATCAACACTGCTGCTAATGTGTCTACACTCATTGTTTCCTCAAGTGGGATCTTAGAAAGACAATCATCTTTAACATCTAGGACAGACACCACTGCCACCTCCTTAGGTCTCTTCATTGCAGCACACATATTGAACTTTACCTCTTTAGTGTTAAGTTTGAATATCAGCTCTCCTCGCTTTACGTCTACCAATGCCCTGCCAGTAGCCAAAACTTGTCTCCCAAGGATGATAGGAACCTTAAAATCCACTTGGCAGTCCAAAATAACAAAGTCGGGGGGAAAGATAAAGCGTCCCACACGGACCAACACATCACACAGAATCCCCACAATCTGCTTTACCGATCTATCTGCCATGATTAGCCGCATTGTAGTGGGTGTGGGGGCTCCCAAGACCAACTGCCTAGAAACTGGCAGTGGAATCAAGTTGATGCTGGCACCAGATCACAGAGAGCTCTTGTGAAATCAAATGCTCCAATGGTACACGAAATAGTGAAGGCTCCCGGATCTTCTTTCTTTTCTACAAGAGATCTTGTGGCAATGGCACTACAGTGGTAGAGATTGTTTTCCGGCTCGATCGTGGCTGTCCTCTTCTTAGTCACTAAGTTTCATGAACTTAGCGTAGCCCGGCATCTATTCAAGTGCCTCCACTAGAGGGATGTTCACTGAAATTTCTTTAGCATGGATAAGAACTTCTTAAACTTGCCATCTTCAACCTTCTTATGCAACCTTAGTGAGAATGGTGGTGGTGGCTTAGGAATGGCAGGTAGAGGTTGGGTCACTACTGGTGTCACTTCAGGCTTTTTAGCAACTTCAGGCTTTGCTGGTATCACCTCAGCTTCTTCACTCAGCTCATCAACATGCGCCTCCATGGGGTTAGGCATCTTGCCTTTATCTTCATCCAAACCTGCATTACTGGGCACAACAGGGTCAGAAAGTACCTTACTGCTCCTCGTTGTTACTACCATGCAATGACCATCATTCTTTGGGTTCTGAGTAGTGTCGCTCGGTAATGACCCAGCTTTTCTATGGTTTATTGTTGCTGACAATTGCCCCATCTACTGCTCTAGTTGCTTGATTGAGGTGGAATGCGAGTCGACCAACTGTCGAACATTGGACATCTCCTTTTTTATATCTCGCATCCCTACCTCTATGGACTCAACTTTGTCAAGCACCTTCGCCATCATCTTTTCTAACTTTAAGTTTCCACCACTATCATTTTGATGCTCATGGTTCCTATAGCCGTCTCTGTTTTTCCAGCTTCCTTGATAGTTTTGATCACTACCATAGTTTCGACCTTGATTACCAGCGTTGAATGGCCGGTAACCCCCCGGCTGCCTAAGAAGTTCGCCGCTTCATCATAGTTATAGCCTTGATTATCGTACCTAGGCATTGTGTCTACAACTTTTACCTTTTATGCACCTCCTTCTAAGAATCCCCTTGCCAGCAAGTCTAGTAGGGTCTTCATGTGTGCCATGTCTTGATCCCGTTCCTCTTCCTTTCGTCGCTGCTCCGCAATCATCTCAAAGGCGAACCCCGAACAATCTCCATCTCTAATGTACCACGCCCTGTTGTTCTTGGCTACTGATCTACGATCACCACTATGTCTGGAAAAGTCCTAGACATGTATGATCCCCCACAAGCGGCATTAATGATTAGCTTTGTCATAAAATTGTTGGACCTGTAGAAGACTTGCTTCTAATGCTCATCTGTGAGGAGATGATCAGGGCACTGCTTAGGCTTTTGCCTGATACCCTCCCAAGTCTCATGTAGTGCTTCATTCGGCAGTTGCTTGTGAGAGCCAATGTCATATGTGATTTTGAGCTATCTTAATGCAGGGAAGAACCTCTCCAATAATGCCTCCTTTAACTCTACCCAAGTGCCGTCGAAATCATATGGAAGCTCATATAGCCACTTAGTTGCCGCACCAGAAAGAGACAATGGAAATAACCGCAACCTAATTGCCTGCTAACTGACCCTAGGAATCTCAGATGATTAGCATGTTGCCAGAAAGTTTAGGATATGCTAATTCGCATCTCTGTTGCCGCTCCGCTGAACAACCCTTTCAATTGTACCATTTCCAGCATAGTGCTAGTGATAGTGAACTTAACACCTGCGGGCAGTGGGAAAAGTACAATTTCCCCAGTGGTCCCAGCAACCTCATCATCATCGTTCACTCTCATCATAATCGTTCACGGCTTGGGGTTGTCGAGGCACTTGGGGTCTAACACCGGGCAGCGACACCTTTCTAAGTGGTACTGCCGGTGGTACCTCATTTCCAGCATTGTCATTGTCAGCCAAACCATTGTTTCCCCACCTGCAGGGTTCCCAGCCAACTCTCTTAGTCTAGCTGCTTCGCGTTCTTGAGCATTCATTCTGTGGATTAATTTAGTAAGCTCGGGGTCGTAGGGAACAAGTGCTTCACCCTTGCTTTGGGAATTTTGCATGCAACGCAGGATCCCTACCAAGAAACAAAAACAAGAAACAAAAGTAAAATTAGGGACTAGTATTACAAGCTGAAAATAGAAACTAATAGACTATTACTTTGCCATATTCCTCGGCAACGACGCAAAAGTTTGATACGCCCAAATTTACACTCCAAATTGAATAGTAAAGTGATCGTTGATCAAATATAGAACTCGACCAGAGTTGAGGTTGATCCCACAGATAATGTATGAGAATATATCTATTAGCACCATTTTCAGATGTAATATCTATTCCCAAAACAAAAGTGCATAAAATAAATATGGGGGCTTTTGGTTTTTCAAACTAATTTACTAAACAAAGAAATAAATGAGTGCAAGAATGACTAGATTTTAATCAATTTATGCGAGGCTTGGATTGTGTTCCCCATGACATCTAATGCGATAGTCGAATCTAGTAGTAAACTAGTTCATGATTATGTATATAAGATCTAACAAGCTTTTTAACATCTAATTCACCTCTCGGTCCTCTTAGATGCATATCGTTCATCACCTTTCGTCTCAGAATGTAGACGTACTAACCCTTGTTGTTACTCCCGAAATACTCTTACCTTTTGGTCTTAAGTACTTAGACTAGGTTAAAAACCTCGAATTCCCATCATAGAACTCTTTTCCTAATCAAAGCATCCCTTTCGGGCATGTAATGAATAAAGGCTTACCCTAATGCATCTGCTCATCAAGGAAGAAATTATAATGAAGATTTACCCTATATTTACCTATTTTATTGATTTATCATGGTTCCCACAACCCTAGTTGTGGGTTTACCCTAACATATTCAAGGAATGAAACTCGTAATGATACAAGGAATTGATAATAAAAGACTTACTATTGAAGAATCGATGAATCCACAAGTTACAAGCTTGAATTTGATAAGCAAAATCCCAAAATCTTGTGAAATCTCTAAGAAAATAATCAATCCCGAGATTTACCCTATATTCGCCTATTTTATTGATTTGTCATGGTTCCCACAACCCTAGTTGTGGGATTATTCTAACATATTCAAGGAATGAAACTCGTAATCATACAAGGATTTCATAATAAAAGACTTACTATTGAAGAATCGATGAATCCACAAGTTACAAGCTTGAATTTGATAAGCAAAATCCCAAAATCTTGTGAAATCTCTAAGAAAATAATATTTTTCAATGTTTTCTAGCTCTAACAGTCCAAAACTCGCTAAAAATGAAATAAAATAACTATCTATATATAAAGAAAACCTAATCCTAATTAAAATAAGAAAAATCTGTCGGCATGGACACGGGTCTCCAAACGGTCCGTGTGAAGTTGAACGGACCATCAAACGGTCCATTTAGTTGTACTTCCCTTGCCAGCAACCTCTCCACGTGCCAGTAAATGGGCCATATGACTTAAACAGTCCACGAAACGGACCGCTTGCCATGCCTTAGCCATTTTCTTTCTTGTCTTCTCACACGCAGCCATATCACGGATCGTGGTTGTCACACGGTTCGTGTAACGCTCCGTCCAGCTCCACTTGGACTTTTTTTATTGTTCTTTGACAGTATCACCTTCACGTCACTTAGACGAGACTTAGGACGGTCCGTCGTACTCCCAACGGCCCGTGAGGCATTCCGTCTCGTGTCACTTGGCCAAAATCTTTCAACTTTCGATGGACTCCCGCTTCACGTCACTTTGACGAGCTGCACCACGACCCATCACACCTCCCATGGTCCGTGACACGTGTCATGGGACATGCCTTGGTCAATGAATTCCTGTGCTTTTGTGCATTATCTGCTACCATCAGCCAAGTGTGAGGCCACGAGGGGCCTCATGGTCCGTGTGGAAGTACACGAGCCGTGTAGGCCTCTGTGTGCCCACACTTGTTCCATTTTTTCTCCTCTTTGCACTCTTTTTCATCTTTTTTTTTCTTTTGTACTCTCATTTCTTCCATGCCTTAGTCTGTTTTCCTAATCGAAAATCAAAATAACAAATTTGCTTGAGAACGTGCAAAAATGCTTTGTTTAAAGCGTTAAAAGAGTCGTATTTCTACGACTCATTAGTAGAGGAATACCAGGTTTTCCTCTCTTTGTTGTTAAGTTATGTGTTCGTCTTGGGGATGAATCCCTAGTTTGAGTCACGTGCAGTATATTAGATTCTAAACCATCCTCCTCCACATGAATGTCAGGTTCCTCCACATTTTCCCCCTCACCTGCAGATGTGACCTCCTTAAACCCCTTCTCTTGTTACTGCAAATTATCAGCCATTTGGGATATGTTGGAATGAACTACCCCTGCTGATTCACCATGAGGTTGTTGTACTTCCTTCTCCCCCAAGTCTGCTTATATCCCTGGATTAGTAACAGTTATCTCACTATCCTCTTCAGGCATATTAGAGCTCCCTAATTGATCATCTACTTTCTTCTAAAACTTCTCCTCTACCCATTGTTTGGTAGTTTGATTGTTAGGTTCCTGTCCTTTGGCAACTTGCACTTCAGTGGGAGCTTCAAGCATATTAGAGCTACCTGGTTGATCAGCTACTTGATTATTCTACAACTTCTGCTCTACTCTTTGTTTGGTAGTTTGATTGTTGGGTTCCTGTCCTTTGGCCACTTGATGTTCTATGGGAGCTTCTCCTCCTTCACCACCTGCTAATGCATCAAACTTGTTTTGAGTCAGCAGGTTTCTTCTTTGCCATAAGTTCTGTTGATGTGTTATCCTTCCACCATTTCTCCTATTTTGCTGTTTGAACTCACCTTGATCATTCCCCCCATTTTCCCCTCCTCCTTTTGTATTTTGCCATCTATCTTTTGTGCCTTCTCCGTAGCTACAGTCTCCTGATTTTGTTTATCCCTTCATCTTTGTTGAGTTCCTGTCCTTTTGACTCCTTCTCTTGCTTCTTCTATAGTTCTTGGTTCTTTAGATAACAATTCTCTTTAGCATGCCCCTGGATCTTGCAAGTGGTACAACATTTGGGAATGTAGTCATATTTGATACGAATCCATTTTTCTAAAACTTCACTAGCCCTTTTCTTGATACCTATCTCAATCCTCTTGGGGAAATCCCCAAGTAGATCCACTTCCACTTTGACTCTGGCATAACTAGGTCCAATCTTGTTCTTTGTGGCTAGATCCACTTGAAGTGGTTTTCCAACCGCTGCCGCAAGGGAGAAGATAGCCTCTTCTCCAAAGAAATTGGGAGGGAGAGAAGGGAAGGAAATCCAGGCTTTTGCAATCGATGTTTCTTCCTCCAGCTTAAACATTGAGTCCCACTTCAATGTTCGCATTGGGTAAGATCTACCATGATGTGCAATATAAAACGCAGGCTCTGACAAAAGATGAACATAATCCTCTAGTAAAGTCGCCCTAATAAAGATATATCGATTGCTGAGCAAACCTATTGTGCAATCCCCTTTCAGTTCACACTGTTTAGAGATGATCTTCTTCAAACCCTGGATTTTTGGCCAACCATAGGAGAACTTTCCTATGACAGCATATTAGAGGCTTTCATTAATGATCATCTGATCAACCTCCATTTGATCCTAGATGACCATAGGCTCCCTATGCAAATAAAAGACGGGATTGAGGGGCAACGACTTGGACGAGTGTACAGGAAGTTTTAGAATACTCGCATAAGATTGTGAAGGCTGACCAACCCTAGGAGGGGGCTAGCCGACGGCCAAACTGGTCATGCAAATTCGGTGAATTGGTGATGACAATAGTATTAGGGTTTAGAGAGAAAACTGTTTACACCTCTATCTATATGTGGTTAGTATTGTTTGGCATTTTAATGATTAATGTTAATATTATATTAATATCTGTAACTCTATTCAATACTTCATAAGTGAGCAAAGGGTGGGACAAACATTGTATTAATGTAAGTGGTACATTATGTTGGGTCCACCTATAATAAACATTTTGCACATTCTATTAATCTCTTTTTCTATTTCTACTCATTAAAATAAGTGAAATACACCAAGAATAATTTAGTAAATGTTACTTTATTTTTTGCTGCTTGGACATTACACATTTTTAAAAAACTTTTTATATACAATTTCTTTGTATATGCATGCATGACATATGACGTCACTTATTTTGAAAACAATAGACATAAAATAAATCTACAATATAATTCATACTACCCTTAAATTCTTCTGTTTTTCACACCACTCACTGTTTCATCAAGATTTTAAAAGTATATTGCTTCAATCTTTTCTTCTTTGTGTTTTATTTTTAGTTTGGTTTGTACTTAAATATTTTATTTTAGGATCCTTACTTTCATTAACAAGCTACAAAATAATTATTTCATAATTAATTCTAATTAATAATTTAACAATTAGTCTAGGATTTTCGTGCTTTCAAAAATAACCGCCTATATAATTAAAAATTTTCATACAGATATACAAAAAATTTTTTTAGCGCATGACACAATCCTATTCCATAAATTATAATATACGAATATTCAATAACTCAATCCCAATCTAAAAGAAGGATAGTCAAACCTACCTCAATGTCGGAACCGCACAAATGGTACTTATATACGTGTTGGTCATGAATTCTCCTCTGTCTATGGTCTATCCAAATTTTCTTTCTTGTTTTCTACTCTTCATTGAAATGAGCAAAGGCAGTAATTATATAGAGGCATTGTGCGCCTCTTCAGACTCATAATTGAGCACTATGAGCAAGTCCAGCCCACTAATGGAAATAGCAGGCCAATCATAAAGAATCTTATAGATTGAATATTATCATCCATTAGCTCCTTAGTGGAGAAAAAAGAATAATAATATTAAAAATGCAACAGAAAAAAATGCAACCACAATTTAAAAAAAATAAGTTAGGGATAGAATATGATTCTCTACAAATTTAAAATGTATTCCCAGAAAAAAAAACTCCTCCGCCAAGAATAAAATATACACGTCACAAGGAGTCCAATGACATTCATTTAAAATTTACGAGGAGAATATTTGATAAAATAAGGAGTCTTCTAAATGACCTAACTTGTCATTACATTATCCACCACTAATGAGCCTCTTCCAAGATCAAGCAAACCCAATCACCTACCTTAGGCACACAAATGCGCCCATCAATCCTTGACCACGAGCACTTAGGTCCCAAGGTAGTTGATACATTGAGATTATTATCATAAGTCTTTGACCACGAGTTAGGTGGTAAGATAGTTGATATATTGAGAAAGTATTAATTGAGATTATATGTGTATTTTATTCACGTCATTCTATATAATTGGCGGCACCAACGCCGGACTGGTTTTCCTATTGCAGGTGGAAACGCTCCTAAATTATTTCATAATTTATTCAATTTCTGATTCCCAGTCGGTTAAATTGGTTAGGTACATATTATGTGTAATCACCCCTACTTCTCTTTACCTCGCAGATTCTCGTCAGGATTATCCACGTGCTAGTTGATTTGCTCGTGCAGTTGGTTTATACCAGATCTAGTGGTGAGATTCAGAGCTTCGAGTTGCCATTGGATTCTATGTTACTTATTTAGTCTTTATGTCTATTCGAAGTCTGAGATGCACTTATGTATTTAGATATTCTTCAAACTTATGTCATTAGGTTCAGGATTAAGATTTTATGGGTTATTTTTTATGTAATAACTATCTACCTATTGGGTTTCCTCCTTTAAGTGTACTTTATCCTTCGGTTTGAAATTGAGTGTCCTTTTTAGCCATGACATAGTTTTGAGTCGTGACAAGTTTGGTATCAGAGCTCTAAGTTCACCGGTCTCACGAGTTAAAGAGCAGGGTGTCTAGTAGAGTCTCCGGATCAGAACGTAGACGTCCTTATCTATCTTTGAGATGCTACATGATGCTTGTTAGGAATTCGCTTTTCATTGATTTCTTTCTTGCGATTTGTTCATATTCAAGTTCTGTATGCCTCTAATCTATTCTTTTTACGTAGATACCGAGGACTAGAGTTAGAGAGATCGTGGATGAGTCAGTACCTACTGTTCAAGACCCAGCGAGAGGGCGATGTAAAGGTTGTGACAGAGCTAGAGGTCGAGTCCATGCTAGAGGAGTAGCACCAGCCCAAGGTCAAACTAGAGAGGCTTCACTTGAGCTCATTGTTGATCCAATTTATGAGTAGCAGGCTAAGTATCCAGTTCAGCCTCCTGCAATCTCAGAGGGTATACCAGTATTATAGGATTTGTTGACTCGATTGTTAGCAAGGTTGGATGGTGCCCCTACTACTAGTAATCTTGCAGGTACTGCAATTCCTGCTGTACCTGTTAGTCCTTCAAAGTTAGCTTAGGGACCTAGTGAGGGATTTAGGCCCCGAGCCCATTTTCCATGCCTTCTATTAAATCTCCGAGATTTCAGCCCCGCTTGTTTCTGCCAGTTCTGCTATGTACTTGTCTGAGTAGAAAAGCTTTGAAATATTTATGAGATTGGCTCCTCCCAAATTTAATGGTATAACTGGGCATGGGGCATATGACTTTCTGACAGAGTATCAGGATTCACTATTTAATTTGGGTATTCTGGAGGTCCATGGGGTAGCTTTTATATTTTATCAGTTCACAGGCATGGCCAAAGAGTGCTGGAGGTCAGTCATGGCCCGAAGGCCTGTTGATGCTCCAACAATGAGTTGGGAGCAATTTACTGAGATCCTTCTTGAGAGATTAGTACCCTATAGTCTTCGTTATAGACATCATAATAAGTTCGGTAGATTGTAGCAAGGTTCTGTGACTGTGTCCCAATATGAAGCATGATTCCATGAGTTGTCTCTCTATGCCATGTCTAGTATTCTCATGGAGTTTGAGCAAATTCGCCAATTGGTAAAGGGGTTCGCAAGCTATCTCCAGGAGGCCACCGCCTCTCTTGTGTTATCTAGTGATTCCTTTTAGAGTATTACTGACCATGCTAGGATGATAGAGGGCATCAGGCATGTAAGACAGGGTGATAGTAAGAGATCTCGCCATTCGGGTCAGTTTTGAAGTCATACACCCAAAAATAGAAATCATTAAGGATAGGGCTCTCAAGGTTATTAGGGGAGACCAATTCATGCAGCCATTCTTGGTGTAGAAAGTACTGTTAGGCCCAGAGGTTGTTATGTATGTGATGATTTTTGTCATAAGGCCCAGATTGCCCCAAGCATGCTCCCGCTTCTTTTCCATCAGGGTCACAGAAAAATTTCTCTACATCACCTCCAACAACTAGAGGTGCTTCACAAAGTGCGAGCGATGGTACTAGAGATGCCAGGCGTGGAGATCGAGGTGGCATTCGGGGTAAAGCATAGGCCAATGATGAGCGTCGAGTATGTTATACTGTTCCAGGTCGAATTGAGGCACAAGCATTTGATGCTGTGATCACTGGTATTGTTCAAGTTTGTCGTCATTCAACTTTAGTATTGTTTGACCCTGTATCTACCTATTCTTATGTATCAACTTATTTTTCTACTGATATTGATGGTTTATATGAGCCACTTGATGTGCCAGTTTACTTTTCGACTCAGGTAGGTGAATCCTTAGTGGTGAATCAGGTATATGGGGATTATATAGTGGTAATCTCAGGTAGAGAAACCTATGCCAATTTGATCCTCCTAGACATAATAGACTTTGATGTTATTTTGGGAATGGATTGGTTGTTCTCTTATCATGCAATCCTTGATTGTTATGCTAAGACTGTGACCCTAGCGTATCTGAGTTTACCTAACTTAGTATGGATAGGCACTCTTAGCTCTTATCCTAAGGGGGTGATTTCTTATGTTCATGCTCGACGCATGATGGAGCGTGGGTGTTCAACTTATTTGGCTCATGTACGCGATATTTCTGTGGAGTCACCTTCTTTAGAGACCACGAGAGTAGTGAAGGAGTTCATAAATGTGTATTCTACCGACTTATTTGGTGTTCCCCCAGAACATGATATCTACTTTGCTATTGATGTGGAACCGGACACTAAGCCTATATCCATTTTCCTTTATCGGATTGCTCTTGCAGAGTTAAAGGAGCAATTAGAAGATGTGTTGAAGAAGGGGTTCATTCAGCCTAGTGTGTCACCTTGGGGTGCACTGATATTGTTCGAGAAGAAGAAGGATGGTACTATGAGAATGTGTATTGACTATCGTCAGTCAAATAAAGTGACCATCAAGAACAAGTATCCTTTACCTCGTATTGATGACTTGTTTGATCAGCTTCAGTGTGCCTCAGTGTTCTCCAAGATTGATTTAAGGTTGGGGTATCATCAATTGAGATTTCGAGAGTCATACATCCACAAGACTGCTTTTTGGACTTGATATGGGCACTATGAGTTTGTAGTTATGTCACTTGGGTTGACTAATGCCCCCACCGCTTTTATAGAATTGATGAATCGAGTGTTTAAACCCTATCTGGACTCATTTATGATTATGTTCATTGAAGACATCTTAATATACTCTAAGAGTGAGGTAGACTATATTTCTCACTTGCGAACCATGCTCCAAAGGTTGCGTGGAGAGAAACTTTATGCTAAGTTCTCTAAGTGTGAATTATGGCTTGAGTCAGTAGCTTTCTGAGGTCATATGGTGACTAAGGATGGCATTATCGTTGAACCAGCCAAGATTGTCGCGGTTTGTGATTGGGTGAGACCCACCTCAATAACGGAAATTCGTAGTTTTCTTGGACTAGCAAGCTATTACCATCGATTTGTTTAAGGATTCTCCTTTATCGCAGTCCCTATGACTAGGCTTACTCAGAAGGAAGTAACATTTTCATGGACTGATGAGTGTGAGGTGAGCTTCCAAAAGCTTAAAGAAATATTGACATCAGGTCCTGTCCTAGCCTTACTTGAAGAGGGCGTTCCCTTCGTGGTCTATTGTGACGCTTCTGGTGTAGGCTTAGGTGGAGTGTTGATACAAAAGGGGAGGTTTATAACCTATTTTCATGACAACTGAAGGTTCACGAGAGAAACTACCCTATTCATGATCTTGAGTTGGTTGTAGTAGTATTCGTGTTAAAATTGTGGAAAAACTATCTTTGTGAGGTGGATTGTGAGATCTACACTAATCATCGTAGCCTTAAGTATATTTTCTCCCAGCCTAATCTGAACATGAGACAGCGTAGGTGGTTGGAGTTGCTGAAAGACTATGATGTCTCTATTCTTTATCACCCTGGCAAGGCTAACGTAGTGGCTGAGGCTTTCAGCCGGAAGGCTTCTAGCATGAGTAGTTTGGCATTTCTTAGAGCGAAAGAGAGACCTTTAGTTTTAGTTTCAATCTTTGGCTAGACAGTTGGTCAGATTTGACATCTCCCCACCTCATAGTGTATTGGCCTTCATTGAGGCTAGGTCTACATTGATGGATCAGATTCTTGCTCACCAGTTGGATGATGATAAACTATGTGTGATTCGGGACAAAGTGTTGAGAGGTGAAGCTAAGTCAGCTTCTCTTGATTTCGAGGGAGTGTTAAGGATTAACGGGTGCATATGCGTGCCTAAGGTAGGTGATCAGGTTTGCTTGATCTTGGAAGAGGCTCATTATGCTAAGTATTCCATTCACCCAAGTGTAGCAAAAATGTTTCATGACCTAAAGCAACATTATTGGTGGTGTGGGATGAAAAGGGATATTGTAGAGTTTGTGGCTAAGTATTTGAATTGCCAACAAGGTAAATCTGAGCATCAAAAGCTAGGACGTTCGATGTAGAGGATGCCCATTCCTGAGTGGAAGTGGTAGTGTATTACCATGGATTTTGCGACTGGATTACCCATGACATTCAGTAAGTTTGACTCAATTTGGGTGATTGTAGACAAGTTAACCAAATCAGCTCACTTTATCCTAATAAGGACTAGCCACAGCGCGAAACAACTAGCTAGGATTTATATGACATTGTTAGATTGCATAGGGTGCCTATTTTTATTGTGTCAGATTGAGGTTCTGTGTTCACCTCCAATTTTCGGAAGACATTGCAACATGGTTTAGGTACTCGATTAGACATGAGCTCAGCATTTCATCCTCAGATCGATGGCCAGTCTGAGCGGACTCTTCAAGTGTTGGAGGACATGCTTATGGCCTGTGTGAGTGATTTTGGTGCTTGGTGGGATCAACCCTTGCCCTTAGCAGAATTTTCTTATAATAATAGTTATCACTCTAGCATTCAGATGGCACTATTTAAGGCATTGTACGGGCGTAGGTGCCGATCACCTATTGGGTGGTTCGACTCAGTGTCGTTGATGCATTAGACACTGATTTGGTTAGTATTAGACCCCGTAAATTAATTAGTCAAGTTAATCGTTGAATTGGGAAAAAGTTATGGCGTAATTTAAATTAAGTAAGT
>JAPFFP010000046.1:4340575-4354882 GCA_026153255.1 Solanum medicagineum
AAATTTTCTATATAGAAAAAATTTAATAATATTATAATCTTAAATTTTCTATATAGAAAAAATTTAATAATCTTAAAATATTTTATTAATTTTAATATTAAAATATATACATTTAATTAGATTATTTATAAATGCGTCAATGCGCGACTTAAATTACCCAGTATATATATTAAAGAAAAACATAAGGAAGAGAACTCGTTTTATAAACTAATAAAAGTAGAAGGGCATGTATCACCGTTTATGGTAGTATATATAGTATGAATGCTGTAACATGTTACTAACTTCCAAAACTGCCAGCTTTGCATGGAATAATTATTTGTAATTTCTCTCGCAGTTTATTATAGCAAAAGATAGAAGAAGCGTTGAGAGGTGAAAGCGATTTGAATCGTTTGTTCTCTGTAAATGGGAAACAGAAACAGAGTAGACGAAAAAATGAGTTTACTGAAGCAGCAGCAATGACGGCAAAAAGACAAACTTCCCTCTTTTTACCCCCTTTTCCTTTCAAGAATTGGGTTTTGCTCAACAGAAAAAAAGAATTCTTTAAATTCACTACACTTTTGTTTTTGGTGGAGAAATGAGTTACTAATGAAAGGTTGGTTTGCTTTATTCTGTGGCTGGTATTTATTGAGTTGACCCCACTTGACAATATAAGTTACTTGAAAAAATTAATTCTTTTTTGGATATATCCAATCTGTTCTAGCCTGTTCCATTTCCAGTTTTGGCTTTTGGGGGTTTTTTTTTTGGCCTGAAACTCTTGGAAAAGTTAAGTTGGATTTGATCTAAGAGATGGAAATTGATGAAGAGAACAATGAAAACAAAGGAGGGATGTGGGATTTAGAGCAAAAGCTTGATCAGCCTATGGATGAGGAGGCCGGAAGGCTAAGAAATATGTATAGAGAAAAGGTAACATGTTTCTTTCTTTTGATTCCGATACCTTCTTTCTCTTTGGGGACCTCTTGCTTTACTTCTTTAGTCTTTCTCTTTCCTTTTCTTCTTCTTCTTCTTTGTTTTAATCCCTTTTTAATGGGGCTAACTGTCTGCGCTTCTTTGGGATATGATGGAAGCAAAGATTCACTATTTTTTGGCTTTGGGATATGATGGAATAAAGTAAAATGACTCTTTTAAACTGTCTGCATTTCTTTCAATTGTGAAGTAGCTGTTAGTCAATGCAATTTTTGACGCTCAATGGGTCATCCGGAAACAGTCGCGCCGTGTTTTTAAACATAGGGATCAGGCTGCGTACACCTAACCCCTCTTACCCCGCAACAGGCGGGAGCCTTTGAGCCATTGGGGTGATGTTGTTGTTGTTTAATGGGGCCAACCCTGCTGTATTCATTTGATAAATTGAACTTTAATATGTTAGCTCTCAATCAGCTTGGATGTTTTGTTACCTACTTGATCTTAATGCATGAGTAATTTGCAGTCTCGTAAAATATGCATGTAAAGAATTACATGGATCTTGTAAGACATTAATTAGTTCCATCTGCGACTATAGATGATTGGATAGCTAGTATATCAAATTTGGAGTATGATTTTAGGTTGGTATCAAATAGCATGTGTGTGGATTGTAGTCATGTATGGACTTGTTTACTTCATCTTTAAGAATGCTACTGTAATGAATGATCAAAAGCAGATAACTGAAATTACATATCATCTGCAAACTTCATACTTGTATTTCTTCAAATGTGGTTATGACACAGTTCTTGTTTCTAATTTTGTTGATCACAAAGTGAGCAACTTATGAACCATTTTAGTTCTGTTCATTGTTTAGCGAGTTGCCTGATTCACTTTTCTTAATTCAGAAATTCTCGACCTTGTTGTTATTGCGGCTTGCTTATCAGAGCCTTGGAGTGGTGTATGGAGACCTTGGGACATCTCCCTTGTATGTCTACAATAATACATTTCCCCATGGAATTGAAAATACAGAAGATGTCATTGGAGCACTCTCATTAATTATATACTCCCTTACGCTTATCCCTCTCCTCAAGTATGTTTTCATTGTATGTAGAGCAAATGACAATGGCCAAGGTAAGCTGATTTTGCAGTAAAAGTTACATATATCTGTGTATGCATGTCCTATGATTTGTAAGTGTTCCGTGGCCGATTCAAATGTCTGAGAAGGATGTCTAACTGAATGTATTCCCTGTGTAGATGAAAATTCTAACTCTGTACTACTAACACATTTTGGAAAAGGCACATATTTAGTTTGATTATCGAGTTTCCATTGGCTGGATTAAGCTTGTTGTCCTTTTTCTCAGTTTGAAAACCGGTCAATTAGAGAGAACTGCAGTTTCTGGGTCACAAGTGAGAACTTGGCATTGATAATCAGAGCTAAAATCAATAGGATGTGTAGAAGAGTGTGTGTTTGTATAAGGTGGGTGATAGACAAGAAACTATAGAGCATATATGTCAAGAAACTCATACACCTAATATAGCAGTATTCTAGAGTTGCTTTCTTCTTGGAAAAATAAAATCAAAGGTGGGGCTGTAGGTATGGAAACAATAACAACGTACTCCCACAAGTGGAGTCTACGGAGGGTGGTGTGCTCCCAGATAGATCCTTGGTTCAAGTAAAACATTTCAAAGCAGGTATGAAAAGGGAATACAGTAGTGGAGAAGCCATGATGCATTTGTAGTTATGGGTAAAGGAAAAATATTCTGACTGAAATGCATAATTCTGCCGATTCCTCCCAGTTCGGCGCAGACGATTCCTTTATGTTTTCTAGGATTTTGCGTGATTGCAACCAATGGTAGTACCACTGTTTTAGATTCGAAATGGTTTATAAAACACTCATCAATTTATTTTTATGTGATCTATTTAACAAAGCAATTCAAATATGGTTTTTTGTTTTGACAAGCCAAATGGTATTGCTCCTTAAGCAATTTTGGTGATGTTTCTTAACTCCCTTTCTTTTTAGTATCCGTCGTAATTAAAGTCTCCATACTCTTCATCATCTCCTTTCATTTTCATATCACCTAAGTTGGTATATGACAACAATCCACCGTACTTACCTTCAGAAAGACTCATTTTTTGGTTAACATAGATAATAATAAATGGGAAGAACTCTAGAATGCTACAGGAAAACTGATATCCTCACTCCCATCACTTAATTTATCTAAATCTAGAATAGATGTATAGAGAGGAGGATTAGTTGTATACTATTTCAAGTAAAGATAAAGTTATGATCAGCCAAAAAAAGGCCTCTGATCTTGTTAGAGATGCGGAAAAACACTATTTACCAGGCATGCATTCTAATCTTACACACCATACATAGCCAGCAACAGCATAGTATATTTCCATTCTTCTTGTCACCATAATAGTAATATTTAATAGCTATAAACTCATTCAGCAAAAATGTGGCAACACAGTGTTCCTCAAGCAACTCAAACTGTTTCTTGCCATCTGCCTCAGTGCGATAACAATATAAAGACAAGTTCGAATGAGTCTTAGATTCTTAAACACTCAATCCTACTTGCATGAAACCCTGATATTTCATCTTACACCTCTCAAAATAAGACACCATTGCTGAATCCTAAAGAAGTATGATAAGATTCATGACAAGAAATATGACACAAGATTATCTGTCACAGAACTGTAATTAATAAAGGGAGTTAGCTGTTGTTAACCTTGTACAGCACTGCCCACTTGTTGAGTCGCTGAGTCAATTAAAGCACTCGAACTGTTGCAGTCCACTTATCTCATTTTATCAAGTAGGAAAAGACAGTCTAGCATCCCGAAAGTAGTCGGACCAATTCTTTTGTATCACTAACCAAGCACTTCTAGAGGCCAAGCTGGCACAATATGGAGTATCATGGATAATGGACCCTCTACCTTTCTCCATTTAAAGAGCAGGCTTTAGTTTGTTGTAGGTTTCATACACTGGGTATGTCCCTAATCCACACATCATGTTCTTTGCTTTTACTACTAGACAAAGCTTAGTCTAATTGGAGATGGGAGCAGTATATTCAATTTTTCCAGCCTCAACTTAGTCTAATTGGAGATGTTATATCACAATGATTTGTCTCTTGAAGTCCAATCAAATTAAAATGTTAAATGTGAACCGAATCTTACATAGTATTTGCCTTCTATTACCATCAAATGATAAAGAGTACTAAGCAACCATACCTCCTAGATTGCAATATCTAGTTGTTGGTCTGCCTATCAATATCCATTAGGCTGACTCAAATACTCCAATTGACAAGAGAACCCGTACTGGTACTGAATGGCACATTGATAATTATTAAGCTATAAGTAGCTCATATTTCTTTTAGGAAAGAGTGGAACAGTATGAAATAGGACAACAGAGAAATTCTCTCACCAATATTAATGACTTTGCTCAATATTTTCTGGCTTGACAAGAGATATTTGAATTTTGATTGTTAAATCTTATTATAGGCCAAAACAATCCATTATGTGATTGTCTCATAGATAGGAAGGCTTTGCTGAATATTAATGCTCTTTGTATGCTCTGTTTTGTTCAGAAATTGATGCTAGTTATTTGCTGCAGCAAACCAATTCTCAAATTTTTACAATATTATGGAAGCTTCACCAAGTAAAATTGAACTTCATTTTAAATCAAATGATAGGTCTTTGTATGGGTCGTTCATTAGATTTTGTCACATTTGGTTAGTGTAGTTGCTGTTTGTTTCATTATGTTTTTCTATTCCTTATTATTGTGCAAGTATAGTGAATCTCAAGAAACATTTTCTGATAATTACTTGGAACCTTATCTTTTTGATCTAATTGCAACTGTTCTCAGCCAGAATCTTCAGCTATACATTCCTAACGCAAGAATTAGATAAATTAAAGAACAGCAATATAAGTATTCTATGATGCACTAGGGTGGAAGAACTGAATTTATCATTTTCAGGTGGGACTTTTGCTCTTTATTCATTACTCTGTCGACATGCTAAGATAAATACAATTCCGAACCAACACCGAACTGACGAGGAGCTGACAACTTATAGCCGTAGCACATTCCATGAAAATTCATTTGCTGCGAAAACAAAAAGATGGTTGGAGGCATATCCATTCAGGAAGAATGCACTTCTTATTCTTGTAGTTGTTGGCACCTGCATGGTAATTGGTGATGGAATTCTCACTCCTGCCATATCAGGTAGACTAGCTTGAAGTTCATCTTGTACTTATCAGCTGTTACTGACTATGTTGAAGTTCATCATTTATTGTCAAGTGAAGTGCTTTACCTGATAATATTTTTCTAGAAAACAATCTTATCAGTTGGTGTTAGATAACACTCGGTGATTCGAACTTGTATTTTAGTGATTACAGGGGGAAAGTAAGACACGATGAAGCCATCTCAAAAAGTACTTGACTTGCACTCGATAGAAACCACTATTGCTAGGTTGCACATTTCCTCTAGCTAATCCTTGTACATCAAAACCCACCATTTGATGATGGAAATGCCATTTAAGTCGTCAATAATCTAAACTGTATGCTTCCTCATATCCATTCCCTTTTAATAGTTCTAACCCACACAAATTGATAAGGAATTCTCAATTGAAGCTTTGCAACAGTAAATGAGATTGATTGGCGATTATCTTTACTTTTCACTTCGAATATTGTAACAAGTTTCTTGATATTACTAAAATTCTGCTTTGGTGAAAGCTACTTGTGGCTTTTGCTCTACAATTTTGACCAATAAAACACTATGCTTTACCAATACCTAATATTATATACTAACCCCGGCCTCTTGGTGAAAATGAGAGGTAAGGATTAAAGATTTTCTAACATGATGATGTTGATTACAATTACCTAAGCTACAACAGTGCGACTTAGTACTAGACCGACAGTGTACCATAAAAGAGGTTATGCTCTAACCTGATTGGAGTAGCAAACGGTTGTGATAGCTTGTTTTTACTGATACATGAGGATATTCCCAGTCAATTCAACCTCCTTTAAAGCTAACTCCCTTTTAGTTTGCTTCATGCACAAAGTGGGATTTTAACCGATAGTTTCAAGCTCAAAGGCAAGTTAGTTACTGAGACATATATGACCGGCCAATTCTACATCATTATAACGTGAATCCTAAAGGGTGACCCCTATGTATTCTAGAGGGGATCCTAGGGCATGGATTATTAGCATTTAGTCCTATGTGCCACTTAGTTCCCATGCTTCTTTTTAGTGTTTTTTGAGTTCCGACTTTTATCATGTATTTAGTCTTTCAGCTTTCCCATCACTGCCAACCTGATGCTTTTTCTTGGGTCAAGTATGACTTGAACTAATGTCTCTCCTACCCTGATGCCATACTGACTTTTGTGATTGACTTCAAGCTTACGTTTTTAGAGATGATATTCTTATTTATATATTCATTTAAGTTGTTCAACACTTCTTACTCTTGTTTTAGTAAAAAAGTATGCCTAAAAAACTTAGTCCTCCTGCCCAGAAATAGTAACAAGTTCGGAGAGTTAGAGTATTTATTTTTCATGTAAATGTGGACATTGATGATTGATCCCTCAGGCTTCTTTGAAATAGTTTACATTTTTATAAATTACATGAAAATTACTACATATCATGCTGACAATTAAAAATATTTTAGACGTACTCTGTAAAAAGTCCCTTCATGACGATGTATGACTGCACAGGGTGTTTGCAAGAGGACAAAGATTTTTTAAACTTGTAGTCTTACATATTCCCTGAGATTTTCCAGATTTCTGTGGAAGTTAAAGCATGCCATTAAGCGTAAATTGTGAAGTTTAAAGTTAAATTGTTTCCAAATATAGATGTTATATTGTTTTGGAACAGATTAATTTGAAATAGGGTCAATAATATGGAACAGAGAAAGCAAAAATTAAAGAAGCAGTTGTGTGATTCTCCAAATTGTAATAGTATCATAAGAAGTGGGACAGAGAGGCTACACATGGTTATTGTTGCTTCTCTGGAAAAGCTTAACTTGAAGTTGTTATAGTAGAAAATCCAAAGTTAAAAGGAGGACTTCTTGTGGGGAGTGATTCTTCCTAGCATGGATGTTGAGGGCATGACAGCTTTTGAGTCATGTTGTAACCTCATAAAGGGCAGCAGGTGTAGAAGGATATGATGATACGGATTGAAGGATTTTTCAACTCATTAGGTTCACAGTTGGTAATGAGCAGCACATTTGACTCTGGCTCAATGTATTTGTGGAGGCGAAAGCTAGAAGAAAGAGTTTCCAGCTTATTATATTCATTGGCAATAAGCATGTACTGTACTGTGACACTCAGAAGGAACAAAAGAGCAAAGCATCCTAGGAAGTATCTTTGAGAAGACCTATCCACGATTAGGAATAAAAGAAGTTCAAGGGCTTCCTGACAAAGATCTATGGGCATCAGAGTTCATAGAAGATGACAAAATGATGTTGAAAGGGGTATACTGCAGATGCTTTCACAATGGGGGTTATGAAGATTGGATGGAAGTCAGTTTGGTAGACAAAAGCATCTAAGTGATAATTTTCTCTTGGTATCTACATGGAATGCTTTCTTAAGCGCATCTTCTTAATTTTATTAGGTAGTTTTCTTAAAAGCAGATTAGTAAGAGGACATGATGTATGTTGAGTTGGTGTTACATGTGTTAAGTCACAATGGGAAGACATGGACCACATACTACTGCATTGCAAATTTTATTTCAGTGTATGTACCTTGGTGTACTGCGTTGCAAGTTCGTGCATTGAGTAACGGAAGCAGCCTTTGTTGTGTTTTTTGAGCTTTTTTTTCCTTCATTTGTATTTTGGTGTAATGAAAAGCATTCTTTTTTGTAGAATTAGTTGAGGATAGGTTTTAGAATTGTTAAAGAACTTCTAGTATAATATATATAAACTTATTTTTCAGTCTTATCTTATTTAGAGTGTTGATGATATGAATATGAGCTTAAATCAAGAAATGAGGATTAATATACTGATCCCAACTTGTTTGGGACTAAAGCATAGCTGTTGATGTTGTTGTCGTTGTTGTTTCCTAATTAATTGGATGGAACTTTGGAACTTAATGTCATGATTTTGCATGGGATGGCACTTGCTTTGGTGCAATCATCAACTGAAAGATTTTTTTATTTATGAAAGAAAAGCATACTACCATTTTGCAAGACAGTACTTATAGCAGAATATTTTTTGTCAGTTCTTTCGGCTTCTGGTGGGATCAAGGTGGACCATCCGAAGATGAGTAATGGTAATGCACTACCTTCCAAATACCTTTCTTTGATGTATTTGTTAGTTACAGCTTTTTTAATTGCATCTCTTTCAATTATTTATGACACACTCACAAAGAAATTCATTTTTGTGTTTGTTGGTGCAGATGTAGTTGTTGTTGTTGCTGTCATTATATTAGTTGGTTTGTTTAGCTTACAGCATTATGGCACAGACAGAGTTGGTTGGCTGTTTGCTCCAATTGTGTTGCTTTGGTTTCTTTTAGTAGGAGGTATTGGTATCTTTAACATCTGGAAATATGATAGCTCTGTTTTGCGGGCTTTTTCTCCTGTCTACATATATCGGTATTTCAGAAGGGGAAAAAGGGATGGTTGGACATCGCTGGGAGGGATCATGCTCAGCATTACAGGTTTTTTTTCTTGCCGTTTTCCCTCTTTTGTGTTATTCTCAATAGTTTATTAGAGCACAGCAAGATGAATGTGTGGTCCTACTTATAATTGCTTGGCTGGCTATTTCAGGAACAGAGGCACTTTTTGCTGATCTTGCTCATTTTCCAGTGTCAGCAATACAGCTTGCTTTCACGGTCATTGTTTTCCCTTGTCTTCTTTTAGCTTATGCTGGACAAGCAGCATACCTCATGCAAAATACAGATCATGTTGTTGATGCATTCTATCGATCTATTCCAGGTGTTTCTTGCTCTTGAACATTGATAATTTATAAAGTGATGTTTTTCTTCTCAATCATGATAAAAACAGAGTAACATTATGTGGACCTAAAACATCTTAACATCGATAGAGCTCTGGCATCTGAGTACAGATTGGAGTATCTTTGGCACTAGGGGTGGCGATTGGGCGGGTTGAGTCAAATTTGAGCAGGTTATAATGGGTGAAGACAACAAACGGGTCAAGATCCAACCCAACCCAAATTTGTATGGGTCAAAACGCGTTGAGTAATGGGTTATAGAGCGGGTCAAGACCCAACCCGACCCAACTTTTACTAAGTTTTACTTACTTAGTTGTTCTTTTTCAATATTTTAGTACTTAATTAAATTATATTTTTCCTTTTTTTGGCTATATAAAACATATCAAATTAAAAGAAAAAGCGTTCTAAACTTATTTTGGCAAGTTCGCTCTCGAGTCAATTTAGGTTGAATATCAACCCAATTTTAAATGGGTTGAAATGGGTTCGCTTGAGATGAATTGAGCTAATAAATGGGCGGGTTACTTCAACGGATTGGGCGGGTTTGGGTTTAATTTTGCCACCCCTATTTGGCACAGTGCACATTCAGTACGCAGCAAAATGGCCTGTGACGACTGTTTCTAGTCATTGAGTTAGAGAACATGCTCATTGGAGAGGATATGTTAGAGAAACTAAGTGTGGGGTAACAAGTGAGATGTCAAGAAGTACTTGTAGTGAGCAAGGTTGTGGTGATATAGGAGAATCTGAGATTATGGAACAAAACTTGAATGCTATCACTAAGGTTGGTATTCATTGTTGCTAACATTTAACAAGCTATAAGGATTCATTTACCATGTGTTGAGTAGGACAGGATCTTTGAATACGGAGAGGAAGGTTGTGGCTCAGCAACATGTTCGTAAATTCCTAAATACTCTGATCATGTAACATTGATATTGTTTGCGCATTTACTAAGTTAATAGTATAAACCAAATCTCTTCTATTTTTCACATTAATCAGAGTTTATATCATGTTATAGTGTACAACTCTACAGTGGATTACCATTTTCAGGTAGAATTGGAAGGTTACTGAATATATAGTTATAATGTATCTGAAAAAATAATCGTCTCTCATGATGCAGAAAGTATATATTGGCCAGTTTTTTTCATTGCAACTTTGGCTGCTATTGTTGCAAGTCAGGCTACCATATCTGCAACTTTTTCAATAATCAAGCAAGCTCTAGCACTTGGCTGTTTCCCAAGAGTAAAGGTTGTGCATACATCAAAGAAGTTCTTAGGACAGATATATATTCCTGATATAAATTGGATTCTTATGGTTCTTTGCATTGCTGTTACTGCTGGATTTAAAAATCAAAGCCAAATAGGCAATGCTTACGGTGAGTTTGTGCCTTACATATGATATTTGTTGATTCCTTCAGCATTTTAAACATGCAAAGACAGATTTCAGTCTTGATAGGATTAAATTTCTGAGAGGACACAGGTCAACTGATAAATATATTTCAGTTTGTTGTTTCCTTTATGTATGGTCCTTATTGGGATTCATATCTATTTTTAGTAATGAAGTAACATGCACTTGAGCTGATGCATGTTGAGTTTCCTATCTCTGTGGTGTACTTAATCAGGTCATTGTAGATTCCTTGGTGTTTTAGGATGACATGTATGCTGGAGTTACAAGTTTTGTAAATGAACTGCAGTCTAGAGTTCAATAATATAACAAATACAATATAGTTTAATATTAGCATGAGTTAATCAACCGTCTATGTTTTAGGTTTCTTTGCTTTTCATTTGGAGGACACATGGATGAGGGGTGTCACATCAGTTTAAAGTTGTCCCAACAAAATCAAACCAGAAGATGTATCCATCTTTTTATTGATAATCCCTGTTCTTAAGTCTTGTAATCGGATAGCATCACCTTGAAACTCACTTGTTGACGTGGCATTTCTTGAACAGGAACAGCAGTTGTGATAGTCATGCTGGTGACGACATTGCTCATGACTTTGATAATGTTACTAGTTTGGCACTGCCATTGGGTTATTGTCGTTATCTTCACTGTCTTATCTCTGGTGGTTGAATGTACCTACTTCTCTGCAGTACTTTTTAAGCTTGACCAGGGTGGTTGGGTTCCCCTCGTGATTGCTGCTGCTTTTCTTCTCATCATGTATGTATGGCATTATGGAACAGTGAAACGCTATCAATTTGAGATGCACAGCAAGGTATCTATGGCATGGATTCTTGGGCTTGGCCCTAGTTTAGGACTGGTACGTGTGCCAGGAATAGGACTTGTGTACACCGAGCTAGCTAGTGGAGTGCCTCACATCTTTTCTCACTTCATTACCAACCTGCCTGCTATACACTCGGTTGTGGTATTTGTGTGTGTAAAGTACCTTCCAGTTTACACAGTTCCAGAAGATGAAAGATTCCTTGTGAAACGGATAGGACCGAAGAACTTTCACATGTTCCGGTGTGTTGCAAGGTATGGTTACAAAGACCTCCATAAGAAGGATGATGACTTTGAGAAAAAGCTTTTTGATAATCTCTTTATGTTTGTGCGGCTGGATTCCATGATGGATGGCTGCTCCGACTCTGATGAATACAGCTTATATGGACAGCAAACACAACATTCAAGAGATTATAATGGGGACTCGTCAACTGCAAATGTTGAACTGAGTTATTCATCAATGGACTCGATAGCCCCGGTCAAATGTCATCCTCAGGGAAACAGCACAATCACATCGTCAGGCCACGAGAGCAGCCAGACAGAGGTTGATGAATTGGAGTTCTTGAATAGTTGCAGAGATGCTGGTGTTGTACACATACTTGGGAACACTGTAGTTAGAGCAAGAAGGGAATCCAGGTTTTATAAGAAACTTGCTATAGACTATGTATATGCATTCCTTAGGAAAATATGCAGGGAAAATAGTGTAATCTTCAATGTACCGCATGAGAGTCTCTTGAATGTTGGACAGATCTTCTCTGTGTAAATTATTAATTCGAATCTTGGTGATACCATGCATCAAAGGATTATCGAATATATATACAACCCCTTTTTTTTTTTTTTTGGTTTATAGCAGTGCGCTGTTTTGATATTGCTTCTCCAAAGATGAATGAACTTATACTTGTACTAGTTTAGCTGCATGCAGGTGTTATGTGTTATGTTTTATGTGTTTGTGTCAATATAAAAATTATGTATAAATCGTACTTGTCATTAAAATAAATATAATATTCATATAAATAAAATTAAACAAATGCTACTAATTTGATGCAATGATTTAATCTATTATGAACGGGCAAACATGAGAAAATCAATTATTTATAATATAGAGATACGTTAATGATACATAAAGTAATAGTTAATGATACATAAAGTAATATAATTTGGAGTTGAATAGTTAGGAGTTAAATAATTGATTGATTAACAATTAAATTAATAAAAGACTTTTAAATATAAAAAAAAGGAATAGTTTAATGTTTCAATGTAATTTTAATTACTCAGTTTTTTTAATTTGCTAATAATTAAAAAAATAATAATATTTTTTCTTTTCCTTTATATCTTAGACAATGATTAATATAGAATAGTCATAAGTCAAGAGTTAATTCTAAATATAAAGAAATTCTATTCAAAAGTGAATTTTGAAACAAAATAAATAAAAGATAAAAATATAAAATAGTGAAAAGACAATTTTCTCTAAAGCAGAGTATTTAATGAAGGAAAAAAAGTTCAAACAATATTTCTAAGGACCTTCTCCTTTTGTAATATAGTATAGATAGATAACTAGTTGGGTTAAACATTTAAAAAAAAAAAACCTCCCGTAGAATATCATTTGCATTCTGAATGTAAATACGAATTTTCTCCTGATTTGATTATACTAGAAGACTAGTTTTATGGCATGTTTATGTCAACTTATCTACATATGAAGAAACAATAAAATTAATTCTAACATCAATAATTTTATTTCTAAATGCATCAAATGTGCATTTCAAAATGTTCACAAGTCGATCACTATATATATATACAGAGAGAGAGAGCGCGCGCGCTCCATCAACATGTCTGTGTAATGACCCTCCAGGTTATTTCTATGATTTTGTTATTATTATGTTGATTTGATCATGTGTATAGTGATCTCGAGACTATTGAGGTGTTTATTGATCGGGTTATTTGGGAGTTATGTGAATTTTTGATTTAACCAGGAAGTTATATCTGTAAAATGAGTTTTGGGGTAAAGTCCTAGTAAACGACCTCGAAAAAGAATTCTGACGATTCCATTAGCTCCAGAACGTCGAACTAGACTAGGGTCATGTCCGATGCAATTATATCATGGATTACAAATTTGGCCGTCGTAACTGGTTCATAGTTGACCCAATCAATAGTCTCGGGAACTGTGCCCCGAACGAGAATTTTGGTAGTGCAGTTGGCTCTAGAACATTGATTTTGGTCTAGGACGACCGTTCGTTTGATATTGGGGATGTTCCGATGTGACCTGACCTTCCGGGGCTTTCCGTTAAAAGTTGCAGACAAAGAATGAGATCCTCACCATATCATAGGAAGCTTCGTTGAAAATTCCAACCGTACCATTGGGTTCGAAACGTCGATATCCAGAGGATTACATAGTTCGTTTGCAAAAATTGGAGTGCGAACGAGCCCGAAACGACGAAAAAGAGATTGAAGGATTAATGGAAAGAGAGGGGGAGACGTGGCCTATCTAGCTATTGGCACGTCGTGATTTGGCGCTAACACGTGGCAGTAAGGTGGCAGTAGTATATATTGTGTATATATGTATGTTTTAAAGGAATATATATATAGAAAAGTCAACCCATGGACGACCAATGACATATTTGTAATTATTCTTATAATTCAATGGCAAATGATTATAGTCATTTAAAATATCTATTGATTTTTCACTCCAAATTTCTATTCTAATTTTTTTTTTTAAAAAAAACACTTACACACAACTTGATTCTAGAAATATCATTACAAATTTAAAATTATGCTTATCATGCGAGGATAAATAATAAATACTATATCAAATACCTACTGATTTGCTCAATTCAAATTTCTATTCTAAACAATTAAAAAAACAAAAACAAAAACTAGACACTTACAACTCAATTCTAAAAATATCAGTTGTACTCTTTTATTGTCTATAATTTTATGCTCATCATTCAAGGGCAAATGATTAAGTCATTTAAAATATTTATTGATTTTCTCACTCCAAATTTCTGTTCTATATTTTTTTTTTAAGAAAAAGACACTTACACACAATTTAGTTCTAGAAACATCAATACAAATTCATAATTGTGCTTATCGTACAAGGATAAATGATAAATATTCATATCAAATATCTACTGAATACTCAATTCAAATTTCTATTCTAAAAGACTTAAAAAAAAAAAATCAAAAACTACACTTACACACAACTCAATTCTAGAAATATCAATTGTACTCTTTTATTGTCTATAATAAATATCTCATTCTTGTT
>JAPFFP010000046.1:4354982-4374604 GCA_026153255.1 Solanum medicagineum
TATATAACCTTGAGGAGAGGAGAGAGGCGAGAGAGGAGAGAGGCAAATTGTATATGTATATTTGTCAAATTATGTGTATATCTGTCAAATAATTGTATATGTGTAATTAATATATATACATATTTGTATATATGGCAACCAAGATTGGGAGATGGAGGGGAGAGGCGAGGGAGAGTGGAGAGAAGCTAATTGTATATGTCTATCTGTGGAATTGACTATATATATGTGTAACTAATATACATATATATTTGTCCCATTGTTTACTTAGAAATGAGTCCTGCCAAATTTGGAGACATAATTAGAGTGTTTTAGATGAGATGAGGTATGACATCTGGATTGATGAACTTCTTGAGGGCCGGTTTTCAACCAAGGGCTGATGGACATGTTCATACAAGTTCTTCAGATGCATGAGGCCATCAAGATGGGCTTTCATGGTACAAGGATACAGGAGAACATGTAAATGGAGAGCTTTCTACGACTGTAGTTCACGCTAATAATTTACTGGAAGATCAGAGCCATATTGAATTAGGGTACTTTTATTGGAATTTATGATGGGCATGGGTAGGGGTGGCAAAATTAAGCCCAACCCATCCAATTTGCTCAACTCGTTGAAGTTTGGGCGGGTTAGCTCAATCCAACCTGTTTTAACCCATTTAAAAATTGAGTTGATATGCAAGCCGAATTTGACTTGAGAGAAATCTTGTTAAAATATTTTTGAAACATTTTTTTTTAATTTGATATGTTTTATATAGCCATAATAAAGAAAAATATAATTTAATTAAATACTAAAATATTGAAAAGAACAAATAAAATAAGTAAAAATTGAGGTGAGTTGGGTCTTGACCCGCTCTATAACCCGTTTTGACCCAACCCATTTTTACATAAGCACCTTTGGGTAGGATTAGATGGATCGGATTGGGTTGGATTGGGTTGGATTGGGTCAGATTGGGTCTTGACCCATTTGTTGTCTTGACCCATTATAATTCGCTCAAATTTGACCTAACCTACCCAATTGTCACCCCTAGGCATGGGGGACCTGAAACTTCAAAATTCATCAATGGAAGCCTCTTTCAAAATCTCAAGAGTGGGTCCTTCTAACCAATTTGAGTAATACCACAGCTTTTCTCTTCCTCTTTTTTTTTTTTAATTTGTTTGTCTGGTTTTGACTTGATACGAAATTCAGAAAGTACAAAGGCTTTTGAATCTTATGGTCTTAAACATGTTAGGTGGAAAGTTGGAACTAAAAAATTGTCTAAAAAGGAAAAAGACATTATTTTTCCTAACAAACTAAAAAAGAAAATAAGATAAATAAATTGAAGCGAGGATGGTGTATATTTCACAACTAAAGAGGTTGAATTTTATCTAATTTTATGGACAATTATTTAAAAAATCAGAAGTGCAAGTGTACAACAAGGTAGCCATTTTGGTGAATCTATATTTATCTGTGGAATAATAAATGGAATGGCATGGATAGTTTTGATTCATATAGTCAAACCCTGCTTGCTTCTGACCGAAGCATATTTCTTTTTGTTGTATATTATGGTGTGGAATATCATGGACTGCTCTATATGATTTTTGTTCCGTTTTTACTCTTCACTCAATGGCTTGCATAGGGTTCACATCTGAGTATCAGTCTATATTTGTTAAGGTGATTCAGTTTAGAAAGATTGATCTTTTATGAGAGCTTACATAACTTAAGGTAAAATTTATCCTTCCATTGGATAATAAAGCTCAGTTTTCTTGTCGTAAGGAAACAAGGAGAAGAAAGGTTTCTATTTGGTAAATGAAAGATCTAACGCTTGAGTAATAAGGAGGAGAGAGCGGCATAATAGGAATAGTAAGCTGATAGAATTATTGCTAATGAATTGCGTAGTTTGTGAACTACTTGATCAAAATCATGGATATTTGAAATGTTGTTATTCACATCTTCTTGTTGCTTAGAATAGAAACTGAAAGGAATGTACAAGTGACTCAACGATTGATCAATAAACGAGAGCTTGTGGTATTTAAGTGGAGAAGAAGTGGGAAAAAATGGTTTAAGGTTTTAGTAATTGATGAAATAAGTTGTGATGGAGCTATAACCATGATTATTTTCTTAATATGAACAAGGTCTTTGTGACACCCCTCATATTATTCGATTCACTGCGGTAGTTGGTCATGCCATCAATTCTAGACTCCTCATCCAGATACTTGAACTCCAGTTTCCAGCCAAGGAAGAGGGATTGCCAGAAGTAGAGGTGTGGCAAAATTAAATTCAACCCGCTCAATCCATCCAATCCATTGAAGTTTGGGCAAGTTAATGACCCGTTCATTTATTAGTTTAACCTATCTCTACCCAACCCTTTTCAACTCAGTTAAAATTGGGTTGATATGTAACCCGAATAGAGTCGAGAGAGATCTTATCAAAATATTTTTAAAGATTTTTTTTTAAATTTTGATATGTTTTATATAGCCATAATAAAGAAAAATACAATTAAATTAAGTACTAAAATATTGAAAAAGAACAAATAAAATAAGTAAAACTTAGTAAAAGTTGAATCAGGTTGGGTCTTGACCCGCTCTATAACTCATTACTCAATCCGTTTTGACCCAACCCATTTATACTCAAACAATTTTGGATTAGGTTGAGTTTCGACCCGTTTATTATCTTAACTCAATATGACCCGTTCAAAATTGACTCAACCCATCCAATTGTCACCCATGACCAGAAGGACGTGAAAGTGTGGAGATTCTTCCTGGTCTAGCTTATCGAAGAAATTTCTTTATTGCAATGAATATGCTACAAGAATCAGCTATAAAATTGCTTCAGGTGATGAAGGCTAAGCCGAATATGAAGTAAACAATACGGTGTTACTTGCTTGACGCCAGCTGTAGCATGAATCAATTTTATATAAATATAAATGTAGAAGTCACTGTAGATAAAGGTAAACAATTTGCTATTAGTTGCTTTCCCGAACAAAAAAAATATAAAACAACATAAACTTCATTACTTACACTCAGCACGAGCACACCCCATCCCCCGCCCCGCCCCCCAACCCCAAGTATACCTACAAAGAGCTGATAAGTGACTGTCCATGGAGAAAGAAAAAAGAAACATTTTGGCAATCATCAAGAGATTTTGTTCTGTGATAGAATGTTTCTTATTTCTAACAAAGCAAAAACCCAAATAATCAGATAAACGTCTCTGCTAGCTTTACAAAAAATGAAAAAGAACTCTTTTATCTCAAGAACCAACATCAGTCTCTTGCGAAGGCCAAAGTTCCATTTCAGATACAAATAATGCTGCTTTACAAGTTGCAATATATCATGATCTTTTCATGTTTTTGGGGAATAATATATATATATATATATATATATATATACTCTGTCGATCATTAGTGTTACGACAATGTTATTTCACACCGTGAAGAAGGCAACTCTCCTCCATTAAATATGATACAGATATATTCATTATCCTTCTGGTAGAATATCGAGGCAGGAATGCAGAAAAATTGCTCACGCCATTACTTGGACTGTTGGTTTTGAGGTGGATGAGCCTGTGGTCTCGTTGGGCATGCTGCAGACATAGCACGTAAGCGTCTGGCAATTTCAGTGAAGCAGGGCCGAGCAGAAGGATCTGGAGCCCAGCACTGTTCCATAAGAATTCTCCACTCGGGATCACAGAAGCTCGGAACAGGTGGTCTCAAGGTGTTGTTGACTATACCACCTGCATATAACATGAGATATCAAGAGGCATGAGTTCCTGAACTCCAACTCTGGCTCTCATAATTCCCAGCTACGCTAATAAACGACATGAAGGTTTTTATGACAGTTACCACGCATCCTAGTTCAGCATGGGAGCAACAATAGAAACTACCTGAACAACACCTTTAGCATTCTATGGATGAGGTGGGAGACCAAGGGAAGCAAAAAGTGTTCCATTACAGATTTTTCTGTATGTTCAGCCATGCTCAACATTCCAAGAGGCTTCCAAGAAGATTGGGAGCACTCGAGCTGAGTAGAAACTAGAAGCATCTCAACATGCTATGCTTCACTTTATCTTCATTAAATTGCTTTTCTGAGTGCTTTTCAGCTAGAGTATCAACATCTAACTCTCAAGGCAGCAACGTCATTCAACGTGTTGGTCATTGAAGAGACTAAACATCTCTTAATTGAACATAAAATGACCATTCTGTAGTTAGGGGATGAAAATTAAACATACCTGACTTGATGCAATACACTTTTATGTAGGTTTTTGTTCCAGTCAAAAATATTAATTATTGTAGCTTTTTTGCTGTTAATGAGCTATCACACACCTCACTCACTCATTTAATTTTGAAAGCAGCTATTTGTATATTACAAGGAAATGAAAGATAGAACAGGCAGTAGCTTATTTCATGTCAAGAAGGCAACAAAAGAAGATGAGAGCACTAAGCAGCACGAGATAAAGCTAAGATGACGATCGAGTAAAGCAGACCTATAATTGCTCCATAATGCATATTAGCATAAGGTTCCTCGCCAGTCAGAATTTCCCAGAGCACAATCCCAAAGGAAAAAACATCAACCTGCAAAGTTTCGATAGAGTCATTCAGAAGAGGAAATACTATGATATACCGCCTTACCCTATTTCCTTTATGGGGAAGAAAGAAAATAAAGGAACCCGCAGATATGGGAAAATGACAATTATTGTTAACCAAGGAAAATAATTCGTCGTTGATTTAATTTCCCAGATCTCTTGTATCTCTGTGTTAAGGTCCTTACCAACTTTATTGCCAAATAAAGATACACAGTAAGAAAGTTGGAAGGAGTATAGTAAAACAATAGGTCAGGTTATTGACTGCAGAAATTTAATAGACAAGAAATGGCAGAGAACAGGCCATCCGAATGATTTTGAAAGTTTGGATAACAGAGAGAGAGCATCAACGTAATTCCTATCCATCACAAATTAAAAGGGGATTAGCATGAAAATAATAATAGAAATTTGAGTTGATCAGCAAGTAAAATGCTCTCCCAATCACCACACCACAAAATAAACAACAAAGAATTCATATCAGACTTGGATATATCAATGCAAATATTAGAATCTGAAAGCTTACCTTCTCAGAAACCTTATTACTGCTACCATTCAATAGCTCTGGAGCCATCCATGGAAGGGTTCCCCTAACACCACCAGTGACCAATGTATTTCTCTTTATTTTTGAAAGTCCGAAGTCACCAACCTATAATAAATTGACATGACCTTTTTTTTTTCAGTTTTGCTTGATCCTACACAACATTCTATTGTTCACTTCTTGAATAAAATAAGTTGTTACTAATGATCATGATGAGTGAATAACAAAGTAAGTTGCAAAGGAAATTATTTAGAGTTCAAATCAAAGGTACTGTTAACCCTTAGGACCATTAGATGAATGATCAATAAAAAGAAAGGTGCTCCTAGATATGCTAATATATCAGCCAGTGATAACAATCATCAGACCTTTTTTTTTTCCTTCTAAAAAAATAAATAAATTATATACTTGTACACACCTTACAGATGGGTCGAGAAGGATCTTTTAAGTTGACGAGCAAATTGTCACATTTCAAATCAAAGTGCACAATATTCTTTGAATGCAGATATTCCATTCCAAATGCAGCATCCATTGCAATTATGAGCTTCTTGCGGCGATCTAGGTGTCTGGTAATCAGAATAGGCATAACGTAGGAAGTTTTGTCAAGAAGAAACACCCTAGCAGAGCTAGATATAAAATGAAATAATAAAAAGGTTGAAAGCTTTGAAATAACACCTGTCCTTGCAAAGCAAAACATGTCTGAGAGACCCATTCACCATGAATTCTGTTAATGTGGCAAGAGTTCCCCCTGGGCCATCTTGCACTACACCATAAAATGCCACCACATTTGGATGATGAAGCTTTGAAAGAATTTCAGCTTCACGCCAAAACTCTAGAGTCTGGAAATAGTTCCAACAATTCCATCATAAACATACTAGTATTAAAAAACCACAAAGCATGACACAAATATACGACCTAATACTACAGGTTTAAATTTAATCAGAACAGAGTTAGATTTCTGAACTACAATGAAATTTGTTCAACATCTATTTCTATACTGCTATAAAACTGATTAAACTGGTCCAAGATATATTTTGGAACAATGTGTGTATGTTTGTAAACCTTAATTTAGCTTGTACACAATCTCATGGAACAGCAGAAACTGCAAGCAGAACAACACAAAGTTACAGCATGAAGAATGACAATGCAAGCGAAACATCTTTAGATAACTTTGCTCATACAAATTACAAAGTTGAAGTTCAAGCTGATGAGTCAGGAACACAGGAGATGGTTGATTATATTATGGCAGACATAATTACACAGATCCAAAGCCACTCACCAATCTCTCCTGCTCTGATGAGCGACCCGTGAAACAGCTTTTCTTTATTCTCTTTATGGCAACATCAGTTCCTCTCCATTTTCCATGGTAAACAGTTCCAAATGTTCCAGAACCCAATTCCCTCAACTCCTCAAGATCTTCATTCTTGATAATCTGTGAGGCAAATAAACAAGGTTGACTACAAAAACCGACTCAAATTACAGATGCCTGGACTTATTACAGCTTAAATAAAAGGATGTCTAATTTGTCTAGCTAATCGAAACATCCAAATCACCAAACAGCAATCAAGAACAGTGAACTTTTAAATGCATTCCATTTTAAAATATTCTTCATTGGTAAAAGTAAGAGAACAATCTCAATATCTACATCAAATTCATAAATTAAAGATGCAGACGAGCAACCATGCATATAAATGCAAAGCCCCCTCATCTCTAATTAAAACAGCAAGTTAAAAATAGTCTCTTCATCTCTGCATTTTTAAATGCTTAAATTCAAGATATAAAAGAGCAAGAGCCATGTATAAGAACCAAAAGTCCCTCCTCTCCAAGCAAAGCAATAACATAGCAGATAGGAATCGAGAAGTGAAGATATATTGAGCTCCTAACATAGTTCAACAAACCATCAATAACCACGAATTCTTAGCCTTCACGTCAAACTTATTGTCATAAAAGGAGTTTTAGGCAGAAAATCCGAACTTGAATTTATCCCATACTTATGGCCTGAAGAACTGTTATTGGCTGTGATTTATGCTACCTATGGTTGCCTGCATCACTCATTCACCAATGACTCAACCATCAAATAGTATGCATACTTCAAGATATGCCAGATCTATGATATTAACAAGGGGTTAAGTCCACAATACCTGCAATGAGTTTGGATCAAAACCTCCCATAGAGATATCAATGAGTGGAAAACCAGTATCCTGAACTTCTTGGTTCTCATCCTTCAAGTTCAGTGAAAGTGTTTGCTAATCACATTTGTATGAGTTACGAAAATAAGAGACAATAATATAACCTGAAGCACAATTACGCTGCTAGAAGTCTCAATAATTTAAAAAGAATACCTGATAATCAGATTCGGGTATTTTCGAACGCAGTGCACCGTCATAGTGCACAGTTTGGATGCCAGTGGTTTCAGAAGGATTGTAATCTGAAGGTACATTCATGGTGGATGGTCCAACATCATTCCGTGATGGTTGTTGAATATCACCTTCAATGTTCATTCGGGAGTCCATATGGTCCATCATAGCCCCACCGCCCTTAAAAGGAGGATAACCATAATCTATGGATGCTCCATCATCAACATTTGCATGAGTAGAAGAGAGACTAAGATGATCCTGGTCTATCAGAGACACGTCTTTTCTGGCAAAATCATCTCGGACAAACTTTTGAAAATAAGACCAGTGCTTTGGTTCATGGTTCTCCATATTTAAACTCAAACCAGTTCCATCAGCACGCAGTGGAGCTGGCACTGATGAATCACCCATTATTTTAGCTTTGGAAAAAATATCAGAGAGGAACTCGGGGGGATAGTGGTCATTGATGTCAATAAGGATGTCACGATGCTCAGGAGAGCCACTGGTAGCAGATGGCTTCCCTGTGGCTACTGCTGCAACTTGAGGCTCTCTCTCAGCTAGAGGCTGTGTTTGCCCCGTAACTTTATTTTCCTCTGGTCTATTTGCAGCTGCATCACCCCAATGAAGCTCAGTTGGCTTGGACCCAGATACGTCTTGAACGTTATTGCTAGTGATAGGATTACTAGGTCCAGATTTCACTTTATCGGCATAAGTTGCTGCTTTCAGTTCGGTCTTCTCAAGATTTACTTCAGAAACATCTTGACCGGCTTTTGGATTAACTCCCTTGGCATTGTCGCCTAACTCTACAGACTGCTGATTTTCAACCTTTTTCTCTTCAGTAACAGGTTGATTAGCAGACAGATTCTTATCAGACTGTATAAATCTCCCAATATGAGGATTCACATTTCCATCATGTAATTTATCAACTGATTCCAGAATCTGCTGGCTGACTTCAGAGTGTGCGTGAGTCATTATGAACTGTGCAGCAGAGGAATCATCAGATTTAGACAAGCGATTTAGGCCAGCCTGTTCCCTGGGCAAACGTTCAGAACAAAAAACTCGTGGAGGCATTGAAGGTGGCTCATAACTAAGGTCATATGAGTATGCTTCAGAATCGCCATAGCCTGCGTTCAAAGTTCTACCAGATGCAGAGAAGTGGCCATCTTCACTATATCCATCAGATTTTTCTTCTTGAACAGCTCCAAGAGACATTGTGCCTTGGACTTGTTCCCGACTCTTCTCATTAATTTTAGATGGCAAGACAGAATTTCCAGGAACGGCCATAGCAGCAGAATTTGATGCTTCAACTCGGGAAACATGGCTTGGAGAAGAATTGACGAGTGAATTCGAGGAAACAACTTTTTCAGTTTCCACAGGCCGCATTTTCTCAGGTTCATTCAATTTCTGTGCAGAGTTTTCTCTTTTCATCTTTGTCTCATTAAGCACTTCTTTTTCCAGCGATTGATCTTTAGCAAGTTCAACTTTCTTCTGGAAAGAGGTGTCTCTTTTCATTTTTACCACCTCACCTGGTGCTTCTTGGCCATTGATATGTGAACTCCTATATGGCTGTTCATGCGTTGAACCTCCTTCCCCATTCAGGTAACTCCGACTAGAACTAACAACAAAGTTATCTGTGAGTTGTGAGGAGTTGGGTGGATGAGGATCATGCCCATACTGCGGCAAACCAGTGCTTTTGGCATCTATATTTTGGAAGTTGTCAACAGGCATGGAAGGGGCTAAAGGTCTCCATTCAGCACCACCATGATGAATGGTTTGACCATGGTACCCTTGTTGGTTGGAATCAAAGGCATGTAATGAATTTGACACCATCACATGAGCAGATTGACCAGTTAGAGACACACCAGCCAATGGAAGAGAAGCATCAGCAGCAACTTGACCATTCTCCCGACCAATTGTTAAACTAAGAAACTCATCGAGATTATTTCCTGAAGCACTTGCCAGAGCAATTGAGTTTCTTCTAGACCCAAAGTCCATGCCATTGACAGCAACAACATACTGCATCTCTGGATCTCCTTCAACATTCTCAACACCAGTTTGAGCATCATCCAAGTCACTGTTGGAGAAGAGGAAAATTCGCAGTTTCTGTGATCCATCACCTTCTTGAACATGACATTCCTCTATCATATTCTGCACATCCTCATCACAAGAAACGGATACCAATGCATCAAGATCCTCACCAGGAAGCTGATATTTTACTGTATGCACATGACTGTATATTGTCAACATCTTCTGCATAAGCTCATCATAAGAAATGTCCTTACTGACTCGAATAAGATGTGTATCACCTCCAACGTATCTAAGTTTTCTATCACTTGGACGAGGCATAATTCTACCGCCAAAACTGCAGAGAAACCTCAACTTTCCCGATGTGCTAGATCTAGAAGATACACGACTTTGATAACCACGGAGGTTGTTATTTCTTGATGAGGTTCTGGCCACGGATTGTGCAACTTGGTGGTAGGATTTCTCATCATTTACAGAAGTCCTAGATCTCTCATGATTTTGATCTCGACCTTTTTCCATTGAGGCAATCATGGAGATATCTGATCCGCTTTCAGAACCAGTATGGGATATTCCTAGTATGTCCTTCAGGTCCATATAAGAAGTTGCACCAGTAGTCCCACCAGAAGCATGCGGAATGGGATGCTGCTTAGGGTTAACCCTTTCCCGCATGAATTCCAAAGCAAACTCCTCACCAGTCTGAATAGAATAATTTAGTACAGGCCTAGCTCCAACAGGTGCAGTGAAATCAGGTGGTCTTATGTTTGTATTAATAGAACTGGATGGATCCTGGAAAAATCTCTGATTTGTAGAACCAATGACCTCATTTCTAGTCTCTACAGAACTATAGCAGCCTTGTTCGTAGTTCTGATGTCCCATCATGCCCTTCCCAACATTTCTATCCATTAAACAATTCTCAACATTCACAGCCTAAAAGGACTCTTCCAAAAAGAAATGAGATATAACTAATTTCTTGCTTAGTCACCCTTACTGAACCTTTTACAGGTATTCATTATCACATTTTAACAGCTGATCTTGTAACGAAAGAACGAAGAAACTAAGTCCTTATTACACTACACTCACACAACTTCTACATGCATACCTTGATCTTGCAGTAGGGTAAAGAAAAAGAAGCTGCAAACACAGAAAGCAATGTTTCGTCAGAGCATATTCAACAAGAAATGTTAGAAAAAGCTTAACCTGATCCATGTCCAGAGAACTGTATAACATTGATTTCAACAGTCCTCAGTTATTATCATTAATGGAAGAATCATATTATGTTTGCCCGTGAAGATTAACTTAGAAAAATAACACTTGACATGACTGATCCAGAGTACAGCAAAGGCATTACCAAATAACTCCAGCAGTCTAATGGAAAAGCAACCTCTATTCAATTAACCACCAATCATGATACAAATACAGCAATAACAACCACAAACACACTTCATTCCCAAGTTATTTGGAGTCAGCTTTATGAATCCTCACTCTCTGTTTCGCTTCATCAGTACCATTCTCATTTCAATGTTCAATAATTTTGGATTCTCTAACAGTATAGGTTCACAGCATTTTCTACTGATCTATAATCATAATAAAAGTACTTCAGATAATCAAAAAAGTTCAAATCTTTCACATTAGTAAACAATTATCCTCACTAGTTCCATATTATGCCAAACGATCTAAAGTTATTCCGAGTAAAGATGAGCCAACAGAGCAGAGCAAATCAAAAACTCAGCTCAGACCTAAGATCAAGTTCGAAGCACAGGATCCAGCTAACAGAGACAACAACATCAATCAACAACCGAATTTACGGTCCAATCAAACCAAATCCAGAACAAAAAATAACTCAATCAACGCTAAACACATCATAGTAAACCAAAAAACGAATAACTTTAAAAAAATCATAAAGACAGCACATATAAGATAGTTCATACTTGTTAACCGAACATCGGTAACATCGAATGGCCACCGGAGAAGAACCGAGCGACGGCGGAGTACCGGCGGGGAAATGATAACGGAGGAAGCAGTTGGAGATTTTGGGGGAGAGAATTTCTAAATCAGTACCACTTGAGAGTCAATGGAGGGTTTGGAAGAGTTGTCAACTGAAATGCCCTTTCGCCCCCGAATAGTGTCTTTAAGGATGGTACTTTGTAGCTTAACATGTTGTACTTTTGGACATATTGGTTTCTATTGGTTTGCGAAAGTTCTGCGTAGTGGCAATTTCGTCAATGCACAAATATGAAACATCACACGCGTCACGCTTACTCAAGACGTTACGAATGTAACTACCGTTTATTACACGTAAAGTCCTTGTATTTCTATAAATCTTGCACTTTAGTCAAGGTTTTAACTCAAAATTTCGAATAAGTCCGTCGAAATTCTGTCTTTCACAAAAAAAGGAAACTTTTTGTTCTGGTCGTTGAACTCCAAATAAAATTTCATTTGTTATTTAAATTTTTTACTATATTTTATTTAATATAACGAATTACTTGTATCAAAATGAACAGGGAAAACAAACATGGGGATTATGTAGAATTAAAAAATAGTAGCAACAGGTCATTTTATGCCGATGATGTGATGGGTTAAAAATTTGAAGATTTTATTAGTATATGCTAAATAACATTGAGATTTACTAATAAATATTTATATATTGAGAAATATTTCATAAAAATGAAAATTAAAGATTCTAATTTACTTTTGTTAGTAGTTTCAGTGAACTCTAGTAATAATTTTAGTTTTTTACAAAATTTAAGAAAAGTTGTCATTGTACAATTTTGATTGACAATTGTTGGATTTCTTTTTTTAGGTTCAAAATAATTCGTAGTTCAAATACTTATTTTGATATATGATCAAAAAATTATCAATTCAAAATGTATGACCAATTACAATTGGTGTCTTTTTATTCTTTATTTATTATATATAAAAAATGATTAAAAAATAAAATTCAATTGAGTTATTTAACTATGTTCTTAAAAATAAGGTATCCAATGCAATAACATCAACAACAATAATAACATAATACTTAGTGGAATATCTTCAATATAATTATAAAATTTATCAGTAGATATTTTAAAAGAGACTGACCAGTAATCAAACATGATTATGACGTTAGAAAAAATTTTATTTTTATTTTATTGAAAGTTATTCAAAGCTGCGAATTGTGTTATTGCTACCGTGTTGTCCAAAGTATCAAATCTAGCCAATATAAGTGAATATAGGCCTGTTGAATGTTGTACCATCTTGCAAAAAAACTCATTGCAAAATGTTGGCTAATAGATTCAAAAAGTTATATGAAGTGTGAGAGCAGAAACCCAGGTTGATTTTCTTCCAAAGAGGAAAGTGACTGATAATATCATGTTGGCACATCAACTAGTTGAAACAAATGGCAAGAAAAACATTTCACCTAAAATGCATGATCAGTAAAATTTGAATTTTTATTAAAGAGTGTCAATTATAAAATAAAAAAAAATATGTGCTTCTTCTAGGAAAGATAGAACACACAATCTCAAATAACTTTAACAACTCACTAATCACTACACTAAATCTTAAACTTATGTCAAAAAGATGTCAATAATTGTGTATATATATTTATTAAATTAAATTTTGACCTATATATCCAATGCAATTTTTCTTGAACAGCATAAAAATTATCTTATAATTGAGAAATTTAACTAGTTAAAACAGTAATGTTTTTAATTCTAGCATACTGGGCACAATTACTTGTAACCAACTGAAGTGATAATTTAGTGCTGATATTATCACTAAGAAGACACTTGTTTTCTAGGAGAAAAATGTATACATCAAAGATAATTGGGAGTCTTAGTTTAGTAAATTCTAAATTGTGGAACAAAGTTAATTGCGGTGGCAATACTGTAGGGGAGGTCCTGTGGAAAAATAGCTCGACGCCAGGATGATAAAAAGCTTACACGGCTCCTAAGTGATAAAAGAAAGAAGAACTCATTTTCTTTCTTTTTTGATTACCTTCCTCGCGTATGTATAAGACCGAATCCATACGATTTTAATCATAAAATATATTGGGATATAGAACAGAACTAATATAGTCTAGAAATTAAATGGATATACCATTATTATATCAAGGCCAAAGCATGGAAGAGATTAAAATAGAATTTAAGTGTGATGGATCGTAAAAAAGATTTTAAGAACTAAAGTCCATATACATTTACTACACACTAGTAGTCCTGTGCACATGCGTTGCACTTGTGTCTTATATTAACTTGTGATGACTCATTAGAAAGATAGGCACACACATTCCATGAAACACAACTTTTAATGCATAATAGAAAATATAACTATGGAAATTGCAAGTTTTAGGTGTTTCATGAGTTATTATTAGTAGATTTTTTGATGAGTGTTGACTATCGGGTGTAGATGAATCGATGTCATATAAATCTAAAACTGAAATTAGTTAAATTTAGTTAGACTCGCACAATCTAAAAAGTTATTACTTATGATTTCAGGGTCAAACATACGATATGAGCATATCATACCTAAATTTATTAAGGATCAGCTTAACTTATCAATAATTAAATGCACCTCAAACTCCAATATTATAAGTATAGAGAAATTAAAATGTGCAACTATATAAGGCATACAGAAGTTCCTGCATTTCAAAAAAGAGATTCCAGACATTGAAAATAATAAAACACAATCTAATGAAATAAGATGAAATTGAAAGAATCTTTCCTTGCAAAACATAAAATCATGACAAATTGACGCATTTGATGTGACCGCCAATTAGAAAGGGAAAAAGAAATTAAAGGAAGACTCACCTTTGCAAATTGCTAAGATCAAAGAGGATGAACGGAAAATCATATTAGGTGCATATTGTATTTAAGGAAACTCTCCAAATTCTTTAACTTAAAATTAAATAAGAGAAGTTGTTTTAAAATGTTTGGACTTCCAACTAGTAATTTACAGGAAGTTATTTCATTTGGATGACTTTTTATTTTCATTACGTAATATAAAGCACATTTGAATATTTTAAAATTTGATTATCTAATTAGTTTTTACAATATGCTTTTATATTTTAAAAAATAGAAATAGTATTTTACAAGTTATGTCATCTTCATGTCTTTGTTTATACAACCAACAACTATATAATCCACCTAACAGGCTTTAGCAGTCACCTATATTGCAAAAGATCTGAATCCATCATGTAGCTTCTGAAAGTATTCTAGTTGCTGCTGAATTATCTGAAGTTGGCTCCTTATATTACTTAAATTTTTGATCAAATTTTAATTTAGTGAAAAAACATAATATTTTATGGTTAAAAGCTTATTAAAGATATTTTATATTTTTTGTATAAAAAATAAATAGGAGTAATATTTAATTGAAGATTAAAAGATTTTCTAACTTCTTAAACATTTTGGTGCATCATTTTTTTTTTAAAATTTGGGCTTTGGATCTTACGATAATTTTAATAAATGTGTCCAAAAAATAATAATTTATCCTCAAGAACATTTAAAACAGTCTTTGCAAAAAGTGTAATCATTAATACTTTGAAATAAGAATATTTTATAAACATTAATTGTTTTTTATACATGCCTTATGAATTATGTTTTTAAACATAGGGGTTAGGCTGCGTACATCCGACTTCCCCTCACCCCGCAATGAGAGGCACTGGGGTATGCTGATGTTGATGATGTTATGAATCATTAATATGATTCTATTTATTTCATTTGCTAAAGGAAAAAATATACCCTTCAATCAAATATATTCTTAAAAGGTGGATTACAAATACATAGTCAAAAAAAAAAGAGAGAGAGAGAAGAGAAAAACATTTCCAGGAGCAAGCATGACACCAGGCTAATGAAAATAGAAAAATTCTAAGACACTTTTTTCTTCGTTTGTCTTGATACTACAAATTGAAGAAAACCTAATGCAATAAACACTCAACATCTAAGCATAAAAAAAGAACTAAAAATCTCGTAAGGCTAGTTAACGAAAGTGACATTCAACTATATAAATGGAAGAGTCTCATCATAAACTTAATTTCTGCAAATTAAGTATAAAATTAAGACATCAAAGCTTCTCTAGTCTTGAACAAATCCTCTTGTCTCGGAATTTTCTTCGTTGTAATAAAGCTTCTTTAGTCTTCCACAAAAATTGTATCACATAAAAATATTTCTATGAAAATTTTGTTGAAACATTTAATTTATAGGGAAAGAATTATAGTTCTGGAATATGTTACAAAGTTGAAAGGTCAAATATTAAAATAAATTAAGGATGAAAAGATTAAATGTGGTCACTAATTTTGGAAGATGAACCACATACATGTATCTATTTAAATGGGTGATTATTATTTTATATTTTTTTCCTATTTAATTTAATGACATGTAGATCAATTCAAAAATATTAAAGAAATTTTACTATTTACTATTTAATTAATTAAATATTTTAATAGTGTAGGGGTAAAATGGTAATAAAAATTCAACTTTTCACTTTGGAGCTTTCCACTTTTAGTTTTATAATATATATATATATATATATATGTGATATGATTGTCGCTACTAGTAAGAGAAACCTGATTAGGTAAACGTATATGGATTTGTTTGATAGTCATCTGAAGATTGGTTGAAGAGACTTTTTATGTCGTAATTTAGCAAGATGTACGACTATTTATTAGTTATAATTGCAAGTTTAAAACACTCCTCTAAAATCGAGAATGCAGAGGAATTTCTCACATATTATGTGTAATCATACAGAAGGAAAATGAAACCACCTATTCTTAAAGTGTGCACTCGTCATTTCATTGTGGAAAAAAATATGCTAATGAATAGCTATAAATTAGCCCCCATGCAGCAGTAGATCCTATAATAGAGTAAAAAGAAACGCCAACAAGCTCAAATGCTAAAGTTGGCCTGCACAAAATTTATACCTACCACTTGAAAGGAGAAAAATATTACAATCTTTGAGAAGTAAAAAACTGCAATAGAGATCATAAAGCGTACAATTGCTTGTGCTTATTGTGTTAGAGCTATGCCCCCAACTAGATTATTCGTAGATAAAACTTTTAAAGTTATTTGAGCATTGCAGGTTACTTCAATGATAACTAGTAGGGATAGCTAGTAGGGTTTTGCCATGGTATAAATTCGAAAGGGCAGAGCTGTTCAATAGGTACAAGTTTGAGTTCAGATATTTAGATGAATAATGTGGATAACTTTAACACGTTGCACATGAAATATATATATATATATATATAGATGATTAATTTTCTACTTTAGTTTAAGAAATAAATCATAAACTAAATCTGTTATATTAGAGATTATTTCAAATTAAAGAAAAAAACCATTTTCAAACATTATGAATTTTTAAATTAATTTATAATATTTCTTACTAGATAAATTACATGTTTTTATAACAATATATTTAAATATTGATTGACTTATGAATAAGAATACATTAAATAATTATGTGTCAATATCTTTAGCAAAATTAAAATAATTGAATCATTCACAAAAAAATTCTTAGTAACTTATAAATTAATGACTTATATTTATCTTTATAGTTACAATAAAGAATATTATTAGCCAATATTTATGATAATGCACATGTTTGACAACTTAAAGTAAAATCATATAGTTTCATAAGTATCTTAGAAAAACAAATAATTGATATTCATATAAATATTGATATTAACACGAGATAAATACAGATATTTGTATTAAAGTATAATATATATGCATTAGTGTATTTTATTGTCGTTCATGATACTTTAATCAAAATCTTCATTTTAAATTAATTAATCTATCCTTATTTTATGTTGTCCAATCATATAATTTTCTATGAAATAAGACATTTTATATATAAAAACTTAAAAAGCTATTACATTTGAAATACTGATGATTCAAACTTAGCTAGATTATTATAAATATTATAAATATTTATTTAATAATAATGTGTCCTTTTTTTCATATATATCTTCAGTGAGAATTTGTGTTGGCCATGACAAAGTACTCAAAAGAATTATGTATAGTTTTTAATATTACTGTTTCTTCTCATGTAACTTGTTAAAATACCCAATTTTATTTTTTTCTAAAAGTCACTATAGATTATTTGTAACATCCCGTAAAATTAGTGAAAAGCCCCTAAAATGTAATCGTGCGCTTAACGCGTCTTTCAAAGCTCCGATGGGAAATCCAACATCGGATTTGCGATTAGCGCGAAGAATTGAGTGGGAAAATGGTCTCGACCCAATTTTAGAGCAACCGAGTCGAAAAATAATTTCTGCAATTTTTTCCCGAAACAGTGAGGGTGCGCGCTTAGGGCGCGACGCATGGGACGCGGAATCCCACTTACATTTTTTTCATTTTTTTTGACGAGAATTGAAAAAATCGATCGAAAAGCGATTTACAAAAAAATTACACATAAAACACATTTGATGAACGCATTTTATGTGTATTCTTCCTGGAAATCAGTTTTTCAACATGTTTTGAGAAAATTCACAAAAATAACACATGTTCGCGCCCCTGGCGTGACGCGGACATGGTGTTACAAGATGAAATTTTATTTTTTTATTTCAGGAAGGGTATTTTGGTAAATCCCCAATCTCTCCCAAGTCCTATAAACGAGTATCAAGGTCGTTTATATAGATTAGAGGGTTTTAAACCCAGTATTTTTCCTAAGTCTAAAGCGTATTCCTAAGAGAGAAAGAAGCAAGGGTTTAAAGGTTCAGGGATTGAGGGTTAAGTTCTTGAAGAAGATTAGCACAATATTCATCCCAAGAATGTAAGACCAAACTAAAAGCATAAAATTATTCTCCCATGTGTTTCATAGATGGTCTTAGATGGGAATTGAAGGTTTCTTGAGTCTACACACTTGTTTTCTTGAAGTATTATCTTGAATTAATTCTTGATTTAAGTTTTTACAATATTAACGAGTTTCCTGTATATAATCTTCGTGAAATTGAGTAATTGTTTGGATATATGTTCATGTTTTCATTCACATGAACCCTAATTGAAGACTATGGTTGTTTTTATGCTTTATTTTGAAAACTAAGATTTGATAGTCATATGAAGCATGTTAAATACTGATAATTTCTTATAGCATATGTTCTTGAGTTTTCATGAATATGACTTTTGACCATGAACAGTAATTTGAGAGAGAGTTTTGATAGTATACAGAGATTATTTTGAAACATGAGTATTATCTTTTTATTTGAAAATAATTGATATTCTAATAATGAGTTTAATGGGATTGAGCATTGAGTCTAAATGATATTTTGAGAACATAATGATGGCAATGTAAATATACTTTTCATAATAGTTTCATTAATAGATGATGGAGATAAATGACATGAGTTTAAAGAAGATAGATTTGATCGATAATAGTGCATGTTTTAGTCTTGGGAGCATTATTTAACACCGAGTTGGGTGAGGAGTGTCACCCCAGAACTGTGTGTGCCAGCATAGGATAGTCGTGCAGCACGTTCTGGCGACTCTCGTCGCAATAGTTGGAAAATTCTCATTGGATCCAAGTGAGAGAGAGAGAGATAGATTACGTCCTTTACCGTGGCAAATTTAGGACGGGCGTGGCAACGATGTCTATTCGTTGTGCCCCACCTAACTTAAAGGTGGCACAACATGACAGATGTCGATTAAGAGAAACTCCACCAAGCAATATTAATAGAGTATGAGGTTTCTAACAAAATCATTCTTTCTTTTCAAATGTATATTCAAAAGAGCATGATTTACTTTAAACATGCATATTTTACTTAATTGATATGAGTTGAGTCTTTTGAGTTGAGTTGATGTTATTTCCATACTATTCTACCTGTTTCAATTTCATTCAGCTATTTTACATACCAGTACATTCCACATACTGATGTCCCCTCTAGGACTGCATCGTTTCATGATGTAGATATATGGGATCGAGATCATCAGCAGACGCTTCATTGAGGATCATTGGACGTTCAGCGGATTGGTGAGCCTCCCTTACTTCGGAGTGTTAGAACTCGTAAGTTCTTAATTGGTTCAATTTGGGAAAGTATGGTGATAAGCTTGAGTTTGGCAAATAAAAGAGTTAAAGAGTTAAGACGCGATATGGACATTACTCATTGGCGTTACCGTAATTCGTGTAGATATCGAACGTCCGGAAGTTTGAGTTGGGTGAATTCTACGTTGAAGCTAATTGGCGAGCGTAA
>JAPFFP010000046.1:4378244-4388823 GCA_026153255.1 Solanum medicagineum
CAGAGGGAGGGTCATTACAACCACCTAGTTCTTTGTGTGCTAAAAGTTATGGTCATTTAAAGTTAACCCGTATATAATCTAACGCGAGACACTCAATTGATAGGAAAATTTTAAACTTAACTAAATACTAGAGGTCTCTTATGACCCTAATCCACTTCTAATATGCTTCACACATATGAGAATGAGCTTTAAAATATAAGTACAATTAAGTCATCACTATGTTCAAGCTTATATACTTACGACGAAAAATTTTACATCCTATGACAAGATTTGTGGGGTATTACACCTAGGGACTATGTGATTAGTGAATACAAATACCTTAGTACCCGCCAGATAGGATCGTAACATTCAAAGTCATACACTAATGCTAGCATCTCCTTTTCTGTGACTGTATTGTTTGGCTAAGCTGCATCCAAAGTCTTACTGGCATAGTATATAGAGTAGAAGATTTTATCCTTCCTCTACCCTAGCACTACTCCCACTGTTGCACCGCTAGTGTCACACATCAACTCATATGGGAGCTCCCAATTAGGAGCATCAATATTGGCGCTTCTATTTGTCTCTACATCAAGGTCTCAAAAGCCTGCATACATTGAGCATCAAAATTAAATTTTACCTCTTTCTCTAGTAATGTGCACATAGGCATTGAGATCTTAGATAAATTCTTGATGAATCTCCAATAGAATCCAGCATGACCTAGGAAGCTTTGGACTCCCATAATTGACACGGGTGTAGGCAACTTCTCAATCACTTCTATTTTTGCTCTATCTACCTCTACATATTGCTTGGACACCTTGTGGCCCCAGCACAATCCTTTCCTTTACTATTAAATGGCAATTAAGGATGAGGTTGGTCTCTTCACAACTATCCAACACCTTGTTCAGATTTCTCAAACATGCATCAAATGACTCTCCATGCACTGACAAATTATATGAATATCTCAATAAAATCCTCCACCATGTCATGGAATATAGCAATCATACACCTTTAGAAAGTGGTAAGTGCATTGCACAGTCCAAAGGGCATTCGCTTAAATATATAAGTTCCATACGGACATGTGAAGGTTGTGTTTTCCTTGTCTTCAAGGGCAATCAAGATTTGATTATACCCTGAGTACCATCTACAAAGCAGTAACATTCTTGTCCATCTGGGTAGTGATCTTTTCTTGTGGTACCATTTAATCTGATGTAGTCCATGTAGATTCACCACCTAGTGATCGTCCTAGTAGGGATGAGCTTATTTTTTGTCGTTAGTCACCGTTACTATCCCACCCTTCTTTGGAACACACTGGTTCGGGCTCACCTACTTATTGTCAAATATGGATTATATGATCCCTAACATCCAACCATTTGATAATTTCCTTTTTGACCACTTCCTTCATCATACGATTCAATATTCTTTGTGGCTGGGCTACTGATTTATTCCCCTCTTTCATGAAGATGTAGTGCATGCATAGGCCAGGCCTAATACTGTGAATATCTGCTATCTGCTAGCCCATGGCCTTTTTCCTCTCCTTTTGCACTGCTACAACTGTTTCAACCTATGCTACAGACAAAGAAAAAGATAAGATTACTGGTAAAGTATTATTGATTCCAAGAAAGACATACCTGAGGTGAGATGGTAGCGGCTTCAACTTCAACTTATTAGGAGCTTCCTTAATGGATGGATTGGGTGGTGGACCCAACACCCTATCCAACTGGTTCACTAACATTTTCAGCATGCTGACATTTGGGTTGTCTAACACACTAACTATCACTTTGGCCTCCTTATTGCCCTCTAGCTCTTGATCTATCAACATTTTTGCTAAAGGGTCCTTGGCTTCCACTTGGCAAACTTCTACCTCTGCATCTACCACTATAATGGCCGATAGTTCTTCAAACACTGCAGGCAGCTACAAAGCTTGGTAGACGTCAAAAACATCTACCTTTTCATACGCTCGTATTGTCAATTGCCCAGCTACTACATCAATCAACGCCCCTCCCATTGCCAAGAATGGGCGTCCCAGAATAAATAGGACCTCTCAATCTGACTCAAAATATAGGATGACGAAGTCTACTGGAAATATGAGTGATCCCACTTGGACCAAGACATCCTCTATTATCTCGTCCGGTTTAGCTACCAAACGATCTGCCAATTAAAGCAATATTGTTGTTGGTTTTGGATCTCCAAGTCCCGACTTCTTGAACATAAATTTGGATGTCAAGCTGACGCTTGCACCTAGATCACACAATCCTCTCGCATTTAGACATCGTCCATCGGTAACTTGGACTATGAAGCTCCTAGGTCCTTCAATTTGATGGGGAGCTTTGCTTTATTCAGGATCCTGGAGCTGCACTCCTCAATAAGTGCCACTATCTCATATTCTACCAACTTCTCTTGTTGGCCACCATGTGCTTGACATACTTTGTGTACTTCGAGATACCCTGCAAAATATCAATCAAAGGTAAGTTAATGTGTACCTATTTTAGCAGCCCGATGAACTTTTCGAAAACTCCTCCATTTTTTTCATTTTGAATTTCTTAGGAAATGGAAGAGGAGGCTTTGCCCTTTCTTCATTCAATGCATCTGAAGTGCTAGGTTCACCAAACTCAATCTCTTTCTCTATGCTTGGGTTGTCCCCACTCTTCTTCATGGGAACCAACTCAGTCATAGGCTTGCCACTCCTAGTGCTCACCACATTGACTTGCTTGGGATCAGGTTAGTGTTACCTAGCAACCCTCCTTGTTTGTGAGAATTCTATGCACTTGTCAGCTGCCCAAGCTACTTCTCCAAACTTTGAGTGGCAAGTTGGTTCTGGCAAACATTGGCTACCATCTTGGTCTGATCTGCCATTATTTATTGTAACATATCTTCAACACTTATCCCTATAGGCTATGTATACTGCTGATTACCCTCTCCTTGCTGATTATATTAATGCCCTATCCTTAAGGTTTGTACTAAGGTGGTTCTTGATGCTGCTAATTACCACCCCAAGAGAAGTTTGGGTGGTTCCTCCAACTCGGGTTACATGTATTGCCATAGCCTTGATAGCCTCCACCTTTGGGTGCATTACCCACAAAGTTTATTAATTCTGGATTGACACCACAATAATCAGCCACATACTCACTGTTGCCAGACACCTCACACTAAGAAATTTGTTGCTGCTAGACCATATTCACTAGAGTCAGTGGCTGACCCAAGGCTAAGTTTTTGAAGCGGGTGGTCAGCATATTCTACATTATTAACACTTGTGCTTGTAAGGATGTCATGACATCCACTTTCAACATACATTCTTGCTTTTGTACTATAGGTCTATTCGGTCTATCGTTCCACTTAGGATTACCTTGCGAGATTCGATTTAGCAAGGAATAAAACTCCTCATAAGCCTTCTCCAGTGAATGTCAACCTGTAATAGAATCAAGTAAAATCTTGGTGTTCGGTTCCAGCCCTTCAATAAAGATATGGATCAACGCCTCATTTTCTTGGTGGTGGGAGGGGCAATTGGTTAGCAATGACTTGAACTTGTTCTAGGCTTGGTACAAGTTCTCCCCTAGCTTCTGTCCAGAACTCATAATTTCACTCCTAAGTTTTTTTGTCTTCCTAGATGGGAAGAATCTTATTAAGAATTTTCTTGCTAGGTCCTCCCAAGTCGTGATAGAATTAGGTGGCTCAAACTTCAACCACCTCTTTGCTTCCCCAAGTAGAGAGAAGGGAAATAAAATCAATCACACATAGTCCGATGACACTCCTTATGGTTATAAGTGACGCTGATCGCCAAGAAATTTTATAGATGTACTTGGGGATCCTCATGTGGCGATCCCGTGAATCGGCCATAAGTGTGTAGAAGTTGTACCATATTTTGCTTAAGCTCAAATCTCCCACCGGCAGGTGATATTAGAATGTTATTGGTAACATTTGTAGTCTGTGGGATTGCCACATCTCTGACTGGCCTAGGCGCCATTGTTACAAGAACCTGTTCTATCACCTCTTTGTGTTCTTCTTGTTGAGCTAGGATGATATGTGGGATTTGGTATAATAACCCTGCCCTCCTTCTGTGATGACGAAAATAAGGCTCAAGTTCTGCCAATGAATAAGACTGAATTCCTACAACAAAATAAGGCTAAGATCAAGTTGTCAACATTAGCACAATCAATAAAGAATTCAAAGAATAAATAATTGTCAAACTTAAAGTTCCCAGCAACGGCACCAAAAACTTATTGGCTCCCGAGTACATGCAAGTATACGCGGTCAACTCAAGTAATACAATGGCTCTTATAGAGTCAGGATGTCGAACCAAAGGACTTTAATCTAGTGTTGCTTATTTTCAAAAGATGAAATAAATTGTTTGTGTTGTGCAAGATATGAAATGGTGTACTACTTTCTATTAATTTAATAAGTGAAATTAATCTAGCAACTAATTAGGTTATTCAACTGAGACTTAATCAATATAAACGAACTTCCAGGACTGCAACCTTTTTAGACATATGTTATATCCTCAATCGTTTTGGTTTATCAATGAGTTTCCTAATTATTAATTTATAGGGTTAAATTTACAATTATGGTATTTCGGCCTCTCATTGCCTATTCTCATTGACAGCCTAACTACATCGTTGAGCTGGGATAGACGTGAACCAATGAAAATGCATTAAATCTATCATACTCTTTTATTAACCAAGAAAGGTGTATAGGTAGGTGTCACAGATCTCCCATATACAAATCATCCTAACTCTAGAACAAACAAGTTCCTTGTATCCTGTGTTTTATCCCCTCAATATCTTCTGAATTCAAGGTGGACAACAAATTTATTTCACAGTTGGCCAGACAATGAAATATAGATTAAAGGAATATAAGAGTAATTAATATGAAAACCCATTAATACCAAAGAGTAGTCTTAAACATAGTTTGTGGCTACAATCCCAGAATTAGGGAACTAGTCACTCATTGTCTGAATCAAAAGTCCCAACAATCTAAGAAACATTCAATGAGCGATTTTAAAAAAAGAAAAGCAGAAAGATTAACCTAAGAAATTATTCTTCGACCTTCTCCTTCGTCCCAGTTAAAGATGAATAATAAAAAAATGTTTTAAAATAACATATAAAACCTAAAAATTCCACTTTTCAACTTTTCTTCCACTTAAACACAGAGTTCGAGACGTGGACTAATTTTATCTATGTGTATTTTTGCAATCCCAGCTTTTTAATAAAATTTGACCTTTGCGTTCATCATTGTATATTCTGTACTTTTTTCTGCTTTGGCACTTTTTGAACTATCATCAAGCACCTTCGCGATGCGGAGCTGTCCCACCATAGTGCATTTTGGTCTTCCTTTATCAATTCTTCAAATTGTGTTCCTTCATGTTTTACAGTTACGAATTTGGACCTTCATTCTTATTCAAAGTCCTGAAAAATACAACCAAAAGTGCGTCTTAGGCAAAGTTAGCTAGAAATAACAAAATCACAATAAAAATCACCTAGACTCTATGAATTTGTCCTCAAACTAGGCCATAAATATGGGCAAATTTGGCTATTAGACGTACAAATATGCCTGAGATCATGAGCCCCTATCGAGATTCCATCTGAGTCAACAACTTCCAAATGTGATTTTGGGTTAGTAAGACCTTTTGTTTAGTGTTGAGGCTTTTTAGTGCATATTGTGTAGCTGGTTGGAAATTTAAGTTAGAAGTTGAAGAGTTTACTTCGGTCAACATCAAATCAAGATGACCGTTTGGATATTTTGATAATTTTATTGAGTCCAAAATTATGACTTTTCTCAAATTAGTATATTCCGTTTGTGTCTGAGAGCTTTGAAATGAGTTTTTAAATGGATTTTTAACCTTTTAGATGTTTTGACTTTGTTTAAGGATAAAATTATCGACTAAAAGGTCCGTTTTTTAGTTCTACCTATCAAAAAAATATTTCGACACTTCTAATATATAAGGATGAAATATAGGACTGATCTAGAAATATTGGTGCAATTTGATAAATCGAGATTGACTTTTTATTGCGAAACATAAAATCATTCTTTAACAAAAAAAAAATTATATTTTAATAGACAAATAAGTACTAAATTGAGTTTCGACTGAATGAGTACATTTGTATCATTATCTAAGATTTATAAGAAAATGAGCTGTTGTATTTAGAGGTCATATAAGGGAGTTACGATCTTTTTATTGAGAAATTAAATTATTGGGGTGATATTTCTGGTGCAAAAATAGTTCGTATAGAATTTTTGAACAATATATTTATATTTTTAGACTATGTTTATTTGATATTTTGTGAATATTTAAAGTTCTAAAACTAGAAATTAAGTGATTTTTTTACAATCTATTCCCTATTTTGGTATCCTTTCATAATTTCTTCAGTTGATTTTCGTGTTTATCTATGAGTTTGTTCGAAAAAAATCAAGGGATTTTGTCCTAGATCTAAATATCATATAACTTTGATTTGAAGGTCAATTCAGACTTGATTTTTGTTTGAATTTCCTACTTAAGATCCTTATGTTGTGGATAAACTGAATTGTTGTCAAGTTAATAATTTATCAATGCTTTATCATTTTAAATCAAGTATGAATATAAAAATTAAGAATTTTGTGTCTAGAGTTGAGAAAGCATATTTTGAGGTTTTGAAGATCGATTTTGACTCCATTTTCTATAAAATCCAAGTTAAGATTCTTAAACTATAAATAACATGAATTCCCAATAAAAATTCATCTTTGCCTTTGTGAGCTCAAGGTTGACTTTTTGAGTCCGAAATAGAAGTATAGCTATATAAGTGTCTATAACTTTATATATATTTGATCAGATTGGTCTCATTTGAAAGCTATTTGGCAGGAAAAAACTTTGATTTGATTGTTTGGATTTCATTCCTGGCAAGTTGAGACTTTCTTTAACTCTTTTGATGTGTTTATATGTTACTTGAATATAATTAGAAGTAATAGGGAAATGGATGTCTTGTATATGTGAGGTGGAGAGCATCTATGTAGGTATCAATGTTATTGTTAAGAATTAAAAATGACTAATTGATTGATTTGCTCAGTTTTCTTGATTCAATTTGTGTTAATTATGAGTACTGATTGACTTGAAGTAAATTCTAACTGTGTTACAAGATTGGATTTTACTCTCTTTCTAGACTTAAAATATAGTTGAAATAGTTAATAATGAAGATGGAAGTGTTGATTTTTGTAAATTGAAGTGAAACGATGAAACACGTACCTATCAATTGTAATCATTCACATAGTAAATCAATACAGACTTTTCCCTTTTTTTATCTACCAATATATTCTACGTCAATAGGGCAAATTGTTCAAAAACAATTCTCAATTTATTTTCTCTTTGGACTACCTCAACCTTTCCAATTTTAGTTTACCGTCACATCCGCTAAAGAAGAAGAATAAAAAGATGAGAGGGTTTTTCTCTTTTTTCCTAAAAAATCATTTTTTGTCATCTATAACAAAAGTACTTAAAAGGGAACAGTTTCTATTTCCTATACTATATTAGAAGCATGCAGACCTTTATAAATGTTGTTTGAATTTTTTGTCATTCGTTAAAAAATTTCGTTTTGAACAAAATCATCTTTTTACTATTTTTCTCATATGATTATCATTTAATTTTTATCTTAATATTTAAAAATTTAAAAATCATTAAAGTCTTATCTAAAAAAGAAATTATAATATTTAACACTTCTAAATCAATTAGAATTTTACCTTACATAAGAAATTTTTTTTACAATTCTATTTAGTTAATATCTTAATCAAACTTTACAAGAACATATGTTTCCTCTCTTTAAATGTACTTTTTATCTACAAAATTTTGTATTACTTTTTTAAAGTTTTGTACTTAATGATACAACTTATACCTAATAATTTTTTTATATACATTCGTTATTAATTAATGCAATACATACGTGCAAAACACGTATCCAGAAAGCACTAATTTAAATGACTATAAATATAGTTTGACAATATTTAGGATCTGTTTGGAAAGTCATCTGGTAATTGGAATTAGTGTAATTACTAGGGTAGTAATTACACACTCTATAATAACACACCTTGATAATTACACTGTCCTCTTTGTTTGTCAGCGTGTAATTACAAGCGTCTTGTTTGGTTGCACGAGTGTAATTACAAGTTAATATTAAATTTTAAAAATAAATGTTAATTATTTAAAATTAAAAATTTGTATTAGTCAAATATAGGTATTTATTAATAATATTAAAGTAAATATTTAAGATATATATTGTCTTTTAAAAATATATTAATTAGTAAATATATATTCTTAACTAATATTTTTAAAAAATCAATTTATCTTTAAATTAGTATATTTTAATTTCAATTAAGAGTAGAAACTAAAAATATAAGTTTTATGCGAACATCATGAAATGTGTGTTTGACAAAAATATTAAATATTAGTCTTGTTGCACGCGTTTTGCGCATGATCAAAGCGAGAAATATTAAATAAAATTATAAACTTACAGAAAGATAAATAATTCACTACAAAAGTAATTTTGATAATTATTTATTTATAAAGGTCCTATATAAAGAGATTTTATCACCAATTAGAACACACAGTAAATTAAAATTTTCCTTAGCGATTTCAGCCTATCAAATAAGGAATATTTAGGAGCCTTTCCACGGCTAGAAGTCCTTATTTTATCACTTCTTTTAATATATTTTAAAAGTCAATATTATAAATATAATTAAATAATAATTTAAAGAAAAATGGTGAAAAGATGAGTTTATCTAAAATAGAATCTTTAATGAAGGGCAAAAAGTTCAAACGACATTTCTAAGGGCCTTCACACTTTTAATATAGTATAGATAGATTACAAATATATTGTCATAGTAAAATTATTTAAAATATTTGATAAAAAAATAATCTACCTAATATAATTTAAAAAAATAAATGACTTGTAATGTAATATATCAAGTCAATACTACAAAAACAAATGAAACTAAAGAATATAACATAGTTTTAAATTCAAAATAAAAAAAAATTAACATAATACTCTTATGACAAATTTCAATATAAAATATATAAATATGATTTAAAAGAAAAAATATGTATATTTATAATTTTATCCAACAATGAATTCAACTTTAATTTAAAAATTAGAATGCTAATAAAATCATACTAGTGAAAAATAAAATAAAACATAGAATAAATAAAACAAAAGATAATGTGAAAAGTTGTATGGAATCACATGAGAAAGATTGAGAATAAGAAAAAAAACGAAAAATAACAATTATAAAATAAAATATAGTTTTAGAAAACATTAGAATAATAAAAAAAAAATAAAAATAAATTAAAATGAAATGAAAATATAAAAATAAAAGTAAAAGAAAGAAATTAAAAAGTAACCAGCACGTATTTACACCATGTAATTACTTGCAATTCACAACCTCCTCCAGTAAATTAGAAAGTGTAATTACACTCAGTCAACTACATCCAATTACCTGTCCAACTAAATATAATTATATCAAATTCCACCAAATCCAACTATCAGGTGCCAAACAGGCTCCTAAGATCCGCTTTGTTGTTTTCCTATAAGTGTAAGCAATTTGTAGGAAACTTCCCTACCAAACAATCAAAAGTAACAAATTAGGAAAACCGTTGGTGTCAACCTCAAATTAGTGGTATTTGGTCCCCCTTAAGTTACTCCCTATCATTGTATTATTGTGCCACCATAATTACGAGTAAAAAGAAGAAGAGAGATAGCTGTTGTTGAGGAGGAAAAAAGAAAACAATGGCTTCTCTTAGATGAAATTACTCAGTTATATTTCTCTTTTCCCTTTTATTATTTGCATCTTTAATCCCAAAGTTGCATGCCAACATTGGTGACTTTGACCCTTATTTGGAAAAGAAAGCTGAAGAAGCCCTCCAGTCTTCTCTTGCTAATTACAACAAAAATCCTGAACAACTTAAACTTTCAACCAGGAAGTTCAAGAGTAAAATTCTTTTATGACTTTTTTTTTTAATTTTAAAAAATATAATAATGACATTGGTTTTTGATTAATACTGCAGAACTCTCTTTAATGGCACAAGGAGGCATCTGAGAGAGACGATATGAGAAAAATGCTTTCATGATGGTGCTGACTACTGAGACATGAATTGAGACTTGAGGAAAATGGAATTCTTTTACAAGTTATCTAATTTGGTTTTTCCATTTACTGTAAAATGCTTTCATTGAGAAAATAAAATGTCAGCGATGCAAAAGACAATGATCTACGAATCAGTATATTCAGCATCTCTTTAGGCTAGATTCTGTATAAGGAATAATAAGGTCGAGCATAAGCATTCGGCATAGAACACATGGAAACAAGAGAGAAAAGTCCATGTCCCTTGTGTGTATTAGATGCAATGAGCATTGTAAAAACACAATTCCTTCCAGATCAACTACCCATAAGAAAAGAATCATTAATCACACAGTAGAGAGTAGACTATAATTAACTAACTCGTGTTCGTCTTCAGCTAAGCATGTCAATCAAACACCATGGACAAAATTATTCGTGAGCCACACCGCGTGGTTTTGGAAAAGGAATGAAAAGCAGACTACAAAACTGCATAGCTGAATGAAGCATAGTCTAATTTCAAAATAGTTTTGGA
>JAPFFP010000046.1:4395322-4415399 GCA_026153255.1 Solanum medicagineum
TTTATATAAAATATCTTATTATAAAAGATTTAGAAAATAGGAGCACTTACAAGAATACAATTGCCAAAACTCTATGCGATAAAACACCTCCCTTCAACTAACCACGTGCTATAAAATGAATCTAGAATTTAACTAGAACAAATTTAAGGCGGAATAATAATAATAGGGAATTAATAGAAGAGAAGAGAGGAGAGGATGTATTGTCTTGTGTAGGTATGTTTCTATATGTATAATTTCCCTTACTAACAAGGCTTTATATAGCAAGGAAAAGGGAAATTATAAAGCCTTGTTAGTAATGATATTATAAATTGAGATAGTACTACACAATTAATAAGATCATAGTTGTAGATCACACTTATTTTAGTTGATTTTTTCATTAATCAGTCCATTTAATTATGATTATGGATGAATATAGTTATTTTAGTCCAATTCAACTCTAGAAATAAGTCGATGGTAAAATTTTTGTTTGAATTTGTTATAGCAAGGTTGCTAATTGTTGAACTAGTTGTATTAATTGTTTTAAAATATCTCAGCAAGTTATTCAGTTGTTGAATTTTTGTAATGCAATTGCTGAAAAATTTGTAGCAGTTATTGTAAAGGTAGTAGGAGTTGTTGTAAATAATGTAGCAATTGTTGAAATTGTCTATAGCAAGATAGTTACTATGGCAAGTTGACTATAAGTTGATGGTATCAATTATTATCTAGTGGTAAATTGAGTTGTGTTAGTCCAATTCCAGATTAAAAAGTAGATTCAATAGTGATCTTATACATTGAGGTGGTAATTAGACAAGTAATATAAAATCTATTGAGTAATTGTATATTTAAGTGATGGTGATTAAGTAAATTGATTATTAGTTGGTTGTGTTCATATGATTTATAATATATGAGATGAAGGTAGTCCAATGTCGGGTTAAATGCTAGAATCAGTAATGATCTTATATATTGAGATAGTACTTACAGAAGTAATAAGATCATAGTTGTAGATCACACTTATTTCAGTTGATTTTTTCATTAATTAGTCCATTTGATCATGTTTAGGGATGAATATAGTGATTTTAGTCCAATTCAACACTAGAAATAAGTCGATGGATAAGATTTTGTTTGAATTGGTTATAGCAAGTTGGCTAGTTGTTTAACTAGTTGTAGCAATTGCTGTAAAATATCTCAGCAAGTTATTCAGTTGTTGAATTTTTTAAAGCAATTGCTGAAAAATTTGTAGCAGTTATTGTAAATGTAGTAGTAGTTGTTGTAAATATGTAGCAATTGTTGTCTAATTCGCAGCAATTGCTGACATTTTCTATAGCATGGTAGTTAATCGCTATAGCAAGTTGACTATAAGTTGATGGTATCAATCATATCTAGTGATAAATTGAGTTGTGTTAGTCCAATTTTAAATTAAAAGTTAGACCCAGTAGTGATCTTATATATTGAGGTGATAATTAGACAAGTAATATACAATCTATTGAGTAATTGCATATTTAAGTGATGGTGATTAAGAAAATTGATTATTAGTTGGTTGTGTCCATATATTTTATAATATATGAGGTAAAGTTAGTCCAATGTCGGGTTAAATGCTAGAATCAGTAATGATCTTATACATTGAGATAGTACTTACACAAGTAATAGGCTCATAGTTGTGGATCACATTTATTTCAGTTGATTTTCTCATTAAGTAGTCCATTTGATCATGGTTATGGATGAATATAGTGATTTTAGTTCAATTCATCGCTAGAAATAAGTCAATGGTAAAGATTTTGTTTGAATTTGTTATAGCAAGTCGGCTAGTTGTTCAACTAGTTGTAGCAATTGCTGTAAAATATCTCAGCAAGTTATTCAGTTGTTGAATTTTTTAAAGAAATTGCTGAAAATTTTGTAGTCGTTGTTGTAAAGATAGTAACAGTTGCTGTAAATAATGTAGTAATTGTTGTCTAATTCGTAGCAATTGTTGGAAAACTTTGTAGCAAATATTATATACGGTATAACTATTTCTGTAAATTATGTAGCATTTGCTATGAAGTCAGTAGCAATTGCTGAAATATCAATAAAGATTGTTGTAAATGAAGTAACAATTGCTATAAAACTGTTGATAGTTTAAAATGCAATTTCTTAATACATGAAGCAATCGATGAAAAAGTTATTCAAATAATAATAATACTGATAATATTAAATAACAACAAATATTAATTTTGCATAAAATTAATATGCAAAATGAAACAAGTTCACAAACACCAAATAAAAGTGAGCGTTCTTATGAAACATTTCGCTCCGAGCATGTAGTTTTCTTGTGCCCAACCTTTTTGCATATGGAACATTTGTTCTTTTTGCTTGGAAATGATTGTCTGATAGTCGGCATCTGCTCACCTCCACTTGCTCTATTTGGAATGTCCATATTCATCACATCACATTCATCATTCAATATTTTTTGATTTTAAGGTGAATTTTGGTTCTCCACCACCCTTTCAACCATGTATACTTGGAGAATGGGTGTTCTTTCATCTTTCAAATAAATTCATAAACTCGCTTGATTTTTTATTCTAAATGGAGTCACTCTCTGTTTTTCGCCACAAGGATGCATGTAAGCGCTGACAATATCTTTCGGCTCACAATTTAATTTACAGCTGGCAATAATTTGATTCAGAAAATCTTTATACGCAACATCTCAATTCACAATCATCGCCATTGTCTCGATCATTTCTTTGCCTTTCCAACTCCAAATAAAACGATTGTTGAACTCAATCCATCCACTATGATAATTAACTCCTAATATTATTTTTTTCTCCCATTGATGATGTTGAAGGTATCTAAATAAATAATAATTAAAAGCACATCATGAGAAAACTGTACAGAAATACAACAATTGTTGTATTTAATTCAGCAGCTACTTCATCAATTGAAACATTAGGTGCAACAAATATTGCAGTACATTCAATAGTAATTGAAAACTGCTGCAGAGGTGGTGAACCAGTTGCTAACAAAATATTTTCACTATTATTCTATATAGTTCAACAACTGCTGAATCTATTTCAGCATCTGCTGCAACGTCGCTGAAGACTTGCAACAATGGCGAAAACAACAATAAAATACAAAACTCAAATAAACAACACCACATTTACTTTTATCAGTCATAATAATGATTTAAAGTTACCATTCAAGTAATTTCCAAAGCTATAAGAACAAATGCCCCAAAAATTGATTTTTTTCCTCCCAAATTTGAAGCTCTAATATTGGAAAAACAGTGACAACAACAACAAAAAGAAGAAGAAGAAGAAATTCGTGGGAAATTGGAGGAAAAAGGGGAGCAACCATTGGGACATCCAAATTGAAAAATTAGGATATTTTATTTGATGAGTTGAAGTGTGCAAAGAAAAACTTGAGGATTTATTTGAAAATAGTCAAATATCATTAACTCTTAATTATAAATTTGTCACCTACACCTAATTCTTAAAACTTGTGTCACTTTTTTTAAATTTTAAAATCTTTTTGTTACCCTTGATTCAATCATCTTAGTTATAGATAGATAAATAAATTAACTTTATAAGTAAATTAAGGGTAAAATAAGTAGAAAATGCATCTTTGACTGTTTCAAAATGACATATAAAAATGAAAACTAAACTAACTTTTTCTTTTTTGAAATCTAATAGTGAATCCTCGATAACTACTACCCATTCTAATTGTTTTCCCAAATTAGAAACATAATTGTCAAGAATCAAGACCTCCTGAAGGATATTCAATCCTTTCCCTTTCTTTTGTCTTTGTTTGCCTTCCTAACATCCCAAAAGGCAAAAGGAACACTGGAAAGGCGGTTCCATTGTTGGAGAGATGGAAACAGGGAGGGTTATAGTTGAGAAAGTAAGAGGAAAATCAACAGTTACTAAATGCTTTTCAAAGTATCCCCTCAAATTCATCAACCCCAGAAAGGTGAGTTAGTCTATCAAATTCTTCTTCTTTTTCTTTCTTTCTTTCTTTCTTTCTTTCTTTCTTTCTTTCTTTCTTTCTTATGAAATTGATGATCTTGATTTGTATCTCTCAATTCATAGGTGGGTTCTTCTGAAACTGATGCTGTTTGGATTTACGCCATCACTTATGGTGGAGGAATTGTCTCTGTAGGTCATCAACAATTGTAAATTTAATTTGTGGCGATTCACATTATGGGCTTTATTTAAATCTAATGTAATGTGGGCATATTATGTTTCCTTCAAGGGAGATTCTATAGCATGTGATATTACAGTGGGAGATGGTTGCACAACTGTTTTGACCACTCAAGCTTCTACTAAGGTTAAAAGTATTTGCAGTTTGATTATTTAAAATCACATAAGTTGCTTACATTCCGAAAACAACCTCTCTATCTCTATGAGGTTGTGGTAAGGTTTGCGTACATTTTACCCTCCCCAAATCCCACTTGTGGTATCCCACTGGGTATGATATTGTTATTGGTACATAAGTTGCTTACATATCCATGCATATATAGCTATGTGCCTTTTGTAGATTGTTTCATGTACTAATAAACAGCAGAGTTTTCGTTGCAGCTGTACAAAGCCGTGGGAACAAACATCTCTGAACAAATGTTGGAGGTAATGTCATTCTAAAAATGTCATCTAATCCTTTAAGAATATGTCAAATGTACCTAAATGGCCTTTATCGGGTGGTCTTAAATATGCCAGGTGTAAAGTTGGATTAAAGAGTTACTTAAAAAGTACGTAGACATTCTTTATGAAACAAACTAAAAAGAAAAGTAAGACAAACTAATTAATATGGAGGGAATAAATGATTTTTCTCCATTGTATTAATGCATTTAGAAAGATCCCAAAAATATGGTACTTGCATAGGGGCTAGGGCTACAAATTCTGAAAGCCGCTGCATGGATTAAAAAAGAGGTTTAGTTACCAAAGTACTACCACTACAACAACATACCTAGTGTAACCCCACAAGTTGGGTTGGGGAGGTAGGATGCACGCAACCTTATCCTAACTTTGTAGGGCAGAATGATTGTTTTCAATAGACTCTCGGCTCAAAAGAAATGTAACCAAAAGGAAAATAACAGCAACAAAATAGCTAGATAAACAAACCAATCAAAGTAACAGGTAGTAGTAAATTAAAGGAGAAGATCCTATGCAAATTATAGGTAAGACTATAGGTATGCCTACCTTTACCTCGCTTAAAACTTGTCATACCCAAACTCTCGCACCTCTTTATTGGTGGCTTCTTACACCACCTCCCCACACCTTTGAACCACCTTAGCCTCACTTCCTTCATTGGTTACTCGTCTTTTATAACTTCATTCTAATCCTGTCTTTCCTTGTATGCCTGCATATCCATCTAAGCATCCCATCCCTGTTATTTTCGTCTTTTAAACATGTGTGTTCGTCATGGGACATTCTTATACAATAGTGTAGGTCTGACACATTCTTATTACATAGTACCCTGGACACGAGCCTGCATTTCACCTGATCCTCTTTAATATGATGAACAACGTCGTCATCAATTTCTGTATTTTCTTGGATTATAGACGTAAGATACTTGAAACTTCCTCTCTTGGATACGACGTGTATTGATCTTCACTTTCACCTTCGCTTCATGTGTTATGTTACTTGAATTCACACTCCAGGTACTCAGTTTTAGTCGGCTTAACTTGAACCCTTTAGATTCTATAGTTTCTCTCAAACTTCCAGCCTATCATTTACTCCATTGCGCATCTCATCGACAAAAAACTATGTTATCTGTGATTAATAAACACCACGATGTATCCCCTTGAATATGTCGCGTCAATTTGTCCATTACTAGGGAAAACATGAACGGGCTTAGGGCTGATTCTTGGTGCAACACCATCATGATCGGGAATGTTCTGACTCATCTCTTGTTGTTCTTACTTGGGGTCTTGGCTCCGTCATAAATGCCCTTAATTGGGCTAATGTAAGCCACAGGTACACCTCTAAACTGCAATGCCTCCATAGAATCCCCTAGGAACCAAAGTATTGTATCAAATTTGATGATGCAAGAAAAGTAATTGAATGGTAGATTTTTAGGGAGATAGCTGAAGGAGAATAAGAAAAAGAACGAACAGGAAATTGAGAATCTGAAATCAATGTCAAATGTTTGAAGTGGAAATTGTGTAAATGGAGTCCTTTATCTTGAATTAGCTTGCGTCAGTTAATATAGAAAGCTATCAATCAAGTAGGATGGGTAGGGTTATGAGCTACATTTCTTACAAATGTGATTGTACTCTATTTTAAGAAGTTGTTACGGTTAAATTCTGAAAGAAAAGACATATAAAAGATACATTACAGCGTACACGTCTCGATACAGCCATAAAAGATGCACAACAGCTTCCAGTTCTGGATGCAGCCATAACAAAAGATACTATTGTGTGATCATTGGCTCTAAATCTTAAAATAAGGTATCTGCCTGAAATTTGACAATATCAGTTCCAATTTATCATGAAACCCAAAGAATTTGCAGTTCAAAATGTAATTTCTGGTAAACAGATGATGAGGCTTGTTGGAGAACATGTACTAAGTTCTAAAGAGCATGTCATTATCTTCTTTTTGTTATTTATATTTTGGATCCTTTTAACTGTCTCATTTGATCCCTAGCTAGCCACCTTAGTGAAAGTGGTTGTTTATGATGCAGTAGGCAAGAATAGGAAGCAATGCCTTTTTGGCTGTAATACCAGATCCAGTGACCTGTTTCTCCGGTGCAAAATATTCTCAGAAGCAAGTGTTCAAAGTTATGTCAGACTCAAGTTTGCTTCTTGTTGATTGGATAACTAGTGGCCGTCATGAAAGAGGAGAAAAATGGGATTTTGATCTTTATAGGAGCACGAATCACATATTTCATAATGGTGATGAGCCTTTATTCCTTGATACAGTAAGTGTGTTTGTTTATCTGTCTGTATTTTTTATTTAGCATGTAGAAAGTAGTATATATTCTTTATAAGGTACAACTTTATCTTCTGTTTCAGTTTGGTCTTTTCATAGAAAGACACATAGATGTCTCATTTTGCTTAATAAGAAATGCAGATAACATCTGTAGGAATTTCACTTTTTAGATAACTGGAACAAATAGTATGATGGTTTTTGCTTTTAACTTGTCCGTTTTGATTGTCACACTATTTTGCTGTTGTTACTGTTTCTTTTTTGAATGCTTTGTACTGCTTTCCTTATTAGCTGTCATGTTTTCTTCACTGCCGTTTTCCCTTTTCATGTATACTTTGATTTGCTAGACTCGAGCTAGGGGTCCTTCGGAAACAACCTCTTTACCTCCATGTCTGTGTACATTCTCCCTCCACAGATCGTACTTGTGGGATTTTAGTTGGTATTTTGTTATTGCCTTTAACCTTTTCATCACTTCTTTTATCGTCTTTATTTCATGTTAGAGTTTTATTTATTTTTTCTCTTACATTTTGGCTCTATCTTACATAACCTGCTATGGATAGCAATCTTAGAATCATTTAAATTGAGAATGTCAACAAGGAGCGGATATTCCTTACTGATGTCCCCTGGATGGTTGTAACCCTGCAAAATCTGATATGCTCAGTACTGACATTGCAAGGAATCAAAGTCAAAAGAACATGGTATCATGAATTGTTAACAGGAAAGCCGTAAATAGAAAAGGAAAAGTAGCAAAACATTTTCAACCATGGTATAACCATACAAGGAAAAGCTTACAAGGAATAATCTCTCCTTTGGGCTATGTTTTCTCAGTTCCTATTCTTCTCTTACTGGTCTCATAGACAATATTGCTAGGAAATTTTCAGTGCTTGGTAGTTTGTCCTCATTTTGCCTCATACGGCCTTTTGCTAAATGATGTGAACAATGAAAAGGAAACTTTTCCAACCCCTCACCCCTCCACCCCCACCCACCCACAGAAGTAAAGAACCATAGTGTGCATTGTTCAAATGGTCATTAATCCTCAATCCAAAGAGGAAAAATAGAGAAGCCGGATTGCAGTAACAACTTGAATAATTACAATGAAGTACCAACTGTGGCTTACATATGTATAAATTGTTGAATAACTATGTCCTAGCAAGTTCCATCTTTTACAACTTGCAACAGATGTAATTGCTAACCACTTGTAAATTGTAACAAATATTTGTGAGGCACACATAAGCGAGTCATAAAAATGATGTACCACATCTCTGTTTTCCTACTATGGTCTACTAGATCTAGTCCAAAAATCTGTTGTGTTGACCCCAGCATCTCCACCCTAGACACTTCCCAACCTCTTAGCTGGACCCCTGATGACTGCTCTCTACCTTCTGTTTGTTCCTCAATAACACGGAACCAACCTTTCAATTAGAGCATGACTCATTATGTTCCCTTTCCATCTCCATGAGGGTCTTAGGCTCTTAGTCACTAATGAATATCTTTCGGTCCATTGCATACCCACGATTTCTCCTTTTTCCAATAGGGAATCTCCCTCATACTGATCTGCTATTTCAAGTGAGATATTTAGAGTGACTCATCTGAACATCATGTTTTTCATGTTATGCTGTCCATTTAACTGTTTTTACTTTTAATCAGATATTGTTAGAACAAGGAACATGTGCAGGTATAGCTGAGCGTATGCAAGGCTACCAAGTGATCGCGATGGTGATAGTACTAGGGTATGTATAGGTTACTCACCTGGTACTTGTAATATTCTTCAGTTTCTGATTGCATTTTTTTCTGGTTCCTCGTGTTATTTTTATTTTTTAAGCCATCATTCATCTGTTCTGGATTAAAGGAAATTGCACTGACCTATCAATATTTGTTACTTGTTTGCAGGCCAAAGTTGAAGCACATTCAAAACCAAATCCAGGAAGATGTAAAGAATATAATGTCTCAGACTTTACACATGCCTACAATTGGTTCAAGACAATACACTAGTAGACATAATGATCATCACTTGACCAAACCAAGTTTTCTTGCTAGCTGCAGCATATTTGGTCCAAAGGTATCATACATCAACACCTACTCCATCTCTCTAGTCGCCTTGCATGTGAAGGACCTGTAAAAATTTAAGGTCTAGTTGTTCAATTAGGTCTTGTGCAAATTAAGCCAGTCATTTCTCTCGATAAACAATACCTATAAATTGGACACAGTTATTACTGAATCAATCATCACTTCAACAACCAAGTCAACCCCAAGATATTTTTTTTTTTGGGTTGTGCATTTGTTGCTTTCATCCTCATTTGATTTTTTCATTTTTTTTTAGTTTTCTTCACTTATTGGCCCCTTTCCATGTTGGTCTTCCAGGACTTCAAAAATATGTGACGCATAATCCTTTGATTGCTCCTCCCTCCGTTTCACTTTGTTCAACACGTCTACAATTTGTAGAGTTGACCACATTTTTCTTCAATATATTTTGAATTTATCAGCTATTTTGACTTATAGTACTTTTTATGTTGTTTCCAAATATGCAAACTTTATTTCCAAAAACTTGAAGGATCTGTATCAGGTTAAAACCAAAAATTAAATACTTGTACTCTGAACCATGCCAAACAAAGTGGAATGAAGGGAATTCTCCACTTACAATTTTCTTGTGCTGGGCTGTTTACTGTTTTAGTCGCAGAAATACAATGTTTGGAGCTAGTACCATCACCAAACTTTTATCAGTGTCAGACATCATGATTTGGACATTTTTTCTACTGCATTTTATTTCTTTTAACACGATGGCATGTGATAAAAGTATTGTTTACTACCATCAAGAAATAAATTTCTTAATGGCACAGTATTATAATCTATAAACTTGCTCTCATCATGTTGAAAAGAATAACTGTGAACCATTTTGAAGTGCAAAGCAGACTTCACTTCCATGTTATGCTTCATAAGAGATATAATCTTGCAGGGAATTGGTGTTGTTACTCGAATAGCTGCCATGACAACTGAATCAGTGTACAATTTTCTGCAACATCAGTTGTCCAGTCTGGAGCCACTACTTGGTGTCAAGCCATATTCTTATGCAAGTCAATAAACATTTCTTGTTCACTTTGAACACCATGTTAGTAAAGATCCTTTCCATTTGGCCAATCCCCATTTGACTGTTTCATTTGCAATCTTTGTATCTAGAGAAATTTGATTTTTTTTTTTCGATTGGAGAAAGTTGAATTGGTGTCTAGTTCTGCATCTGAATTGACAATCAGCATCGCTGTTCATGTCATGTTTTGTGCTCTATGGGAAGATAAAGGTGGTATAGGACTTGCAAAAAGAACCCAGGTCTTATTCTTGAAAATACATACTTGCAATTGCCATTATGTAAGCCATTTGCATAATAGGCCAGCATGGAAATAATGGAAGATCTTATGTGTCTATTTTCAGTAATATGATCATCCTAGTTGCAGGGCTGAAATAACTCTTCCCTTTTCGGACATCAGGAGGAAAATTCTCATCATAAACCGTCTCTGTGTAGGTATACAGCGGATGGATCACTATCTTTTGAATATGGGACAGCAATCAAGGTGCTTACTTTTTATTGGGATGGAGAACAACCGTGCCAGATCAAGAATCTTAAAATGGTGTCATATCCAACAGGTTGTAACATTCATGTTGAATTGAGAAGTCCTGTTTGTGGGCAGCACACATCCTATTCCGAGGAATCCTAAAGCTTGTTTGGATGAGCTTATGACTTTTGTTTGGCTTAAAAAACACTTCTTTATTTTACCTGAGCACACCATAAAAGTGCTTAAAATCTACTTAAAAAAGTCGATCCAAACAGGCCCTAGTAGCTCAATTGGCCAGCTACCAAACTCCTATCATTTGGTCTCCCCTACAATAACTTTAAAACAATCCTGTTATTTCAATGTAAATCTTTTCCCAGCAAGAAACAATTCTTTGAACCAGGAATTAAGGGATGAGGTGAAACTCGGGTTTACTTATTGTATCATTTCTGCATTTAGAGCTCTGGGAATTTGAAATTGTTTCTCTTTTCTGCTGGTTAAATTCTGCCTCTTGTTTTCTTTTTCTGAGAATGTATCTTTAAAGCATGATATATTATGAGTGATAAGAGGACAACAAGTATCATTCAAACAGATGGGACCACACTTTTATTTGATAAAAAGTGATTCTGTAATACCTCAAAATGTTCTCAAACCTCTTTTTGTTGTTGCATATTTTCTCTTCTCCCTCTCTTTTAATGATTTTCTACGAGAATAAAAGAATATTAATCATTTCATTGCAATCTTTGATTGTAAAATAGTACAATTCAGATTATTATATTTCTTCACATCGATCAATATCCTGTCATTCTTGCTTATGCTATCTACGCCTTTGTGGATTGAGAATCTTTATAAATATAAAAGGAAAATAGAGAAGGGTAAACAATATTCGTAAAATATGTGAAATTGAACAAAAATGTCATGTTGTGAAACTATAAAATAATAATAATAAGAATATAGCAGGGTGAAGAGGAAAAGAGAAGATTTTCTTATTTTCTTAAAAGGGTTCAGTACAATGAATGAGAATTTCTTTAATTATAGGAAAAAATTAACTTGGTCCCAAAGTTATGATTTTTAACTTTTCTTCAAATAAACATACAAAATAGATATACACTATAATACAAATATATTTATAATACCCTCCCTGAATGTCTATTGATAGATAGTATCGTTAACACCTTTACTATAAAAAATTTAATAGAAAAAATTCTTGTGAAGAATAAAGTACATATATGCAATAATATGTATCTTGTATGATTAAAATACTAATAAAAAAAAGTGGGAATAAACATGCACATGTTTGAGAGATACTAACAGTGTATCACAATAGGCTATATTGTAGATCATTGAAATACTGACAATACCCTATATATAAACATGTAACATGTTTGAGAGATGAATGCTCTGTATATTCACAAACTTGACAAAATTTGTTATGATAAACAAATCCATATCAAGACCTACTGTAATGGGCCTAATTTTCGAAGGCGCGCGGGACAACTTCGTAAGCTAACAATGCTCCTCAAACGCTTCAGTTCTTAAATAAATAAATTAGCATCAAAATGTTGGAACAAGATAGTCTACTAAGGCAAGGAAGTAAACAATAACTCTGAAACAAAGAACAAGTGTTTTGCGAGGCAAGTGCCATTTTTTTTTATTGTACTCCGAGTGTAAAAAATTACAAGGTTTGCTGCCCAAAGGGACTTATATAAATACATAAAGATGCCAACAACAAAAAGAGTGAAAAACTAATTAAAATCCCTATACCAGGCTGCCTAAATAAAAGGAGAAAAGGGTTGGTAAAAGCAAGTCAACTAGTTTCCCGAAATGACAAAGATGTTACTGTAAAGGCTGCCTTGTTGTTTCTTGGACCAGCTGGTGCTTGAAAATGATCTTCAAAGGTATTAAATGACTCCCATGTTTGTCCAAATATTCTTCCAAGGCTGCAAACACATTGGCACACAAACTTGGACTTGTGGAATTCAAATACAAATCTGCCCCATCCTCGGAATCGCGAAAAATTAATATAGACGTGTGCAAGGTGGCACACTCTCCCCCACCTGATTTGGTGATGATTGCGGCACCACACATGTGTAAAAAATTTTGGACTTGATCTTTATATTGCCACAAGTCCTCATACTTCTCCCATGTAGCCTCTTCTGGCGACGTTCCTTTCCAATGGACAAGGAATTGAGTACTCGAATTGTTCAATCCTTTGCCATAAACAAGTTGATGATCAATGATGGCTTCAATCTTCTTATCTAAAAATTGAGGCACGACTTCACTGCCCGCATTCCTTGTCTTCCACGTCTTCAAAATACAGCTTTAATTGGCTAGTGTGGAAGACTAGATATAACTTCAAATGGAGGGAGAGGGGGTGTTGGTGCATGGACAATCGGGCAGTGATCTCAAAGGGACCTTCATAACATCATATTAGATTTTGATTGACCTTCAGTTGTGATTTGAACTACCGGGATTAAGTTTAACCATAACTTTATCCCGAATTCGGTAACTGACCTGACGCCTCTTCTGATCCACAAACTTCTTCACTTTATGGGCTGCCTTATCAAGATATGATCTTGCTAAATAAACTTGCTCCTCCCAAGCTTTAGCCATATGCTAAGCACCCAAATTCCTCAAACCGGCATCCAGGGGCAAGGATTGTGGTGTGCTGGGCTACTGGCCAGTTGCTAACTCAAATGGGCTCCTCCTCATTGCCTTACTTCGCTGCAAATTATAGGAAAATTGAGCGGTCCAACAGTTTCTCCCAATCCTTTTGATTGGCACTAACATAGTGCCTTAAGTAGCATTCCAAGAGCGCATTGATCCTCTCCATTTGCCCATCCGCTTGAGGATAGAAACTGGTGTAGAAGTGTAATTTGGACCCAAGCAAGCCAAACAATTCTCTCCAAAATGCTCCAGTGAATCGTGGATCTCGATCGCTAATAATGTGCTTGGGAACACCCTAATGCTTGACAACGTCCCTTAAGAATAAGCGGGCAACCTCCTTGGCTTTACAACTAGCCGTTGTGGTAGTGAACATCACATACTTTTAGAACCTATCAAAAACAACCATACTAGTACCGAACCCATTGGAATTTGGCAAGAAAGTGATGAAATCCATGGAGATGCTATCCCATGGTTTTTCGGCAATAGGTAGTGGCTCATATAGTCCACCGGGTGCCCTATTCTTGACTTTATCTTGTTGACAAACATGGCAAGTGCTCACATAAACTTCATTTTCATCCTGCATGTGAGGCCAATAATAAGAATCCTCCAATAACACTAATGTATACCTCTACCTCGGTACGCCTAAGGTTAGCCCTCCTTGATCAATGTACGCCTACGATTAGCTCACTTAGGAAAGTACACATGTCTTCCCGTACTCTATAGCAGACTATTCTCCTCCCAAAATTTCCTCATCCTACCTTGCTTGGCCAAGACAAGAAGCTTCTTTGCAATCAAATCATGTTCCATGCCTTCACAAATTGTCTCCACAATGTTGCTGGTTGTTGATCTCAAAATAGACGCCAAAACAGCATTGCGACTTAACGCATCGGCTACAACATTAACCTTCCCTGGCTTGTACTAAATTTTTCCAAAAAATCTTACCAAACAACCTTGCTTGCAATCAACTTCTTTTAGGATTGAAAGTAACTTGTCAAGACAGATAATGTGGTGACCACATTATCTGTCTTGACAATAAAGTGCATGTGCTCCCAATAAATAATGATGCCAGGTCCTTAGGCAATGGACCACGACAGTCATCTCTTTTTGTGCACCGTAATAATTATGCCAGGTCCTTAGGCAATGCCTCTTTCCATCATTCAATTTTCTACTCTCGAAGTCTATCGAGTGACACTTTTATAATAGGACACCACCAATAGCAAAATCTGATGCATCCGTTTACCTCAAATGGTTTGGTGAAATCCGGCAAAGCCAAAATGGGCTCCTTAGTGATTGCGACCTTGAGTTTCTCAAACATCTCACTGCATTTATCACTCCATTCCCACTCACAACCCTTTTTCAATAAGTTAGTAAGAAGGGCAACAATGTCCGAATAAGTGAAAATAAATCACTCGTAATAATTGGCAAGGCCAAGAAAGGACTGAAGCTCGGGTACTTTCGTTGGAGCCTCCCAATCTTGAATAACTTTCACTTTTCGCAATCCATCCTTATCTCACCATGGCTGATTGTATGCCCAAGGAATTACACAATAGGTTGTACAAAACTATACTTTTCATGCTTCACATATTACTATTCTCCCTCAAAACTTGGAACACTTTGCAAGTGCTCAACATACTCTTCCATGCTATTACTATAGACAACAATGTCGTCCAAGTAAATGACCACAAACTGGTCCAGAAAAGGATGAAACAACTTGTTCATCAACGTACAAAATGTTGTCGATGCATTCGTCAAACCAAATGGCATGAGCAGCCACTTGAAAGCCCCGTAGCGGGTCACACAAGTAGTCTTCGGCTCGTCTCCTTCTGCAATTCAGCCTTGGTAATATCCCTTCCTCAAGTCCATTTTTGAGAATACTTTGGCTTGCCCCAAAAGATCAGACATACCCACAATAAAAGGTATCGTATATTTGTTCTTCACTGTAACCTTGTTAAGGGCTCAATAATCTATACACAAGCGAAACACCCCTTCCTTCTTCTTTAGGAATAGAACGAGAGCTCCAAAAGGTGCCTTATATGGCCAAATATGTCTAGCGCCAAGCAACTCTTTAGGTTGCTTGCTCAACTCTTCTAATTTTGGAGGCGCCATGTGATATGGCAACATGGCAGATGGCTTTTTCCTGGTAATTAATTCAATTTGATGGTCCACTTCCCTTAGTGGTGGTAGCCGTTTAGGGAGTTCTTTCAGCACCACGTCCTTGTTATTATCAAGGATCTTCTCAATACAAGGTGGCAAAGGTACTGCCTCAATGGAATTCTCATCGATTTCGGTCAAGATAAAAAGCAAAGTTGGTTCCCTCTCTTGAAGCCTTTAATAAGCTGCATCGCGGATAAGTGCATCCCATTTTGTGGCACCCGAATAAGGGGCACCACACACAAACATCCTGATCCTTAATATGAAGTTGGTTGAGATGTTATGAAAATAAATATGTTGACCTCATACCAAAAGTCCAACCACAATATAATGTCAGACACGTCCATAGGGAGCAACGGTGAAGTCCGTCAACCCTTTTCAATCTCCCAAAACAAGTTGTACCATAGGGGAAAAACCATGGATAGTAGTGGGAAGGGTGTTGACGGTCTTCAACAATATATCACTGGACCCATATGCAATTCCCAAGTACTTGGCTCACTCCTCCGTCACAAAATTATGTGTTGCACTCATGTCCACCATAATACGAACATCCTTGCCATTCAACTTGGCATCGACAAATAATGATTCTCGTGGCCTATTCTAGGTGGTTAGGCAACAAGGGCTGCCAAGGTCATGAAGTTGAAAACAACCATATGGTTGAACAAGACAACAACCTTGTCCTTTCCCTACTCTTCTCAATCAACTAGTCTACCTCGTTCAATGACTCTTCTGGCATTCTGTTTTGTGACCTATTATTGTTTCTTATGGGCATCAACCATAACATTAAGTTTGCTCAAAGTGGTTCAAAAATAAGCAACATGAGTGGTCGCACCACAAAGGCAAAAACCATCATGATTCGGAATGCCTTTCTTTCGTTCCTCAAAATTCTTGCGTAAGTTTTAAGGCTGGTTACGATTGCCTCGATGATCACTGTTCTGATTTAGGACAAATTTGCCTTTGTTCCTACTTATATCCACCTTGAGAGGGTATTTTTGCTCCGATTGTCCCTCCCCTTCGATGAATCTGCTGAGAAATGGATCAATGATTCAGCCACTACAATTGCCTCATCAATGTCATTGAATTGTCGCCTTTGAAGCTCTTGTTTGGCCCAATTTTGACGCCCATCCATGAAATAAAACAAGAGATCCCATTGGTCAGGTTCGACATTTGGATAGTGAGCTTGGTAAACTCCCTAATGTAGTCACGAATGGAAGATGTTTGTTTCAACTTCCTATGGGCTTCATGTTCAACGTTTTGGGGATAAAATTGTCGTTTTAGTTCATCCTTGAACTGCTGCCAATCATCAATGGAAGAAGCTCCCTTCTCCATGTCTGCTTTCTTCCTGTGCCACCACAACAGGCGGTGTCACTCAAATACATTAGTTCCATTCTTATCTTGGTAGCCTCGTCTACAATATTCTCATGATCAAAATAGGCATCCATTTCCCACAAAAAGTTCTCAACATCTTGAGCACGTCTTTCACCATGAAACTCCTTCAGCTTGGGAGCTTTAATATATGTTTCCCGGATAGCAACAGGACCACGCCCACTGGCAAGCGAAACCTGTTCCACTGTAGCCTCAATGCCTCAAGCTCTCCGTGTAATGCAAAAAGAGCTTCCGTGAGTTTGAGCTCAAGGTTGGTCAGTCCCTCCTTGTGCTCTTCCCCTTGCTCAACAAGGTTTCCATTGACTTCATCAAGTTCCTCAAGTGACACAGATTCAAGAGAACTGAAGTTGTTCTTTAGAACAACAATACGCCTATTCAAAGCCACCAAACCAACCTCAACACCAATGATTTTCTCATCTAGGGTTGGCTGTGGAACGCTCTCCTTCTTCCATGTGATTCCTACCACTGGTTGGGGGTTGAGAAGCATCCCTAGCCCACTTTTGTCATGTTTCTTGGCAACATCCCTCTTAACTTTTTGGTCTCTACCATGAGTTGGTTCTTCCACACGTTGTGCCTTTGTTGCCCTGTCCGAAACTGACACTACTAAAAAAGGCGAAAAAAGATGGACAAAAGCGACAGAAAAGCGATGCAATCCATTTCGTGCTTTTTTTGTTCAACGTTTTCAAGAACACGATGGATCGCGTCACAAATTAGTAACATAGTCTATCGCCTTGTTTTTTTTAAATTTAATAAATTAGCGAGGCAGTCTGTTGCAATTATTAAATTAATATTAAATAATTAATATTTGCGACAAACGCTGTCACAATTTGATAAAATGTTATATATTTTTTAAAAAGCAACAAACATAGGGTCTCTGTCTGTCGCTTTTCTAAAGATTTTATTTTTAAAAAATTTAGAAAAGCGACAGGCTTTGGGGCCCTATCCATAATTTTTTTTGGATCTTTTTTTAAAAAATTTTTAGAAAGTGACGTACATATAGACCCTATCCGTTGCTTTTTTAGAAAATTTATTTTAAAAAATTACAAAAAAGTGACAGACTTTAGGACCCTTTTTGTCGCTTTTTCTGCAGCTTTTTTGATAGCAGAAATCTGTAGTTTCTGCTGCCCACCTGCAATTAAAAATTCAATTCAATTTCATTTAATACAACCAATCCAACATAATTAACAACAATCAAACGTTAAAAATGAATAAAATCCATAATTTACAATGTTTAAAATTATTTCAAAGTTCATCAAAACATTCTAAATTATCTAAAGCTCAAATAAAAGGGAATCTAATGACTATTCTCAACAAATTAATCACTCTCATCATATTCATCGAAAGTGGAAGGATGCGGTGAAGGCCGGCGGGCGAGGTTGAGCACTTGTTCTCTGATTTATGTAACTTGTTCACTCATAACCCTTTACTCCTCAGCTCTCCTTGCCTCAGATGTTGCAAATGCGTTTTTAAGTTCTGTGATTTTTTGAGACATGACTGATATGCTGCCAAAATACAAAACATTTGATATTTAAAACTTAGGATTTTGTGTGTTCTCAATGTGATATTTGTGGATTTTATGTGTTTTTGTGTTTAGATTTACAGGGTGCAGGTTGGCTATGATTTGGGGAAATAATTGCAGAAGTTGCTAGTTTTTGATGATTTACGAGCCCTTCTACGCATCGTAGAACATTCTACGAGTTGTAGAGGAGGTCTCGTGACAACTTTCAGTAAGGGATGATTTCTAAAGATTAGCTCAACGAGATCTGCATATGCATCGTAGAGCATTCTACAAGTTGTATTGATAGGTTTCGTGAGGATTTCCAGTGAAGAACAATTTGATGAAGTTAAAGCCTATGAACATGCAGTACGATTCATGGATCAATTTATGAGTCATAAAGTTGTGTCATAGAAAAGAAGTCCAGAATCCCAGGAGCTGACTACGAGACCCTGACTATGAGCCATAGAAGACACTACGAGTCATAGAGACCTTTCGTGGAGTTTGTCGACCAGTTTTTCTATTTTATTTAGGACTTAATTGTAATTATTATAAATAGTACTTTTAAGTTATTTTTCAGAGGGGGAACACCATTATTCAGTAGGTTTAGGGTTTGTACTTGGAGAACTCAATACTTGGGAGATAAGATTATGAGAAAATACTTTTGGGTAAATTTGATCTTCAATCTTGTGATTCTCATGAATCTTGGATCTGCTTGATTTCAATTTGTGTAAGTGTTTAATTATGTTTTCTCAATTCATAATTTCTTCATCTACACATAGCATGAGTAGCTAAATCCACAACTAGGGTTGTGGGAACCATGAAGAACTAATAAAGTAAACACCGATAATTTACAATTCTTTGATTGGGTATATGCATATATTAATCAATTCTCTTCGTTTTGCATGTTTTTCAATGGTGGCCAACATTAGAACCCGCTTAGTGTTATTGACTGTGTCACGACCTAAGACTAGGGCCTAGATATGACACGATGAATGGAAAGTCCGAAGAAAACCTAAATGAACATCTCAAATATCTTGTACATATCCTTGGTTACGAAAATGAAAATAAACGTCAATAAGAGTCAAGTATAAAAAGGGATGCAGGACTAAGGGAAGTCTTTCATAAACATAAGAAGAGTCAAGCTCAAAAGCATATACAAACTTAGCATCCAACAACACCTCTACTTTAGAATGGAGCGGGGGCCAAGACACTTCCCGGGATCACCCTCACAATGATAAGTATCCAACATAAGGGACAAGTCTCAACATAACATGAATAAAAGTAAATATTTTCCTCAGAGTTTAGGACTCACCAAAAGCTTTCTTGGAGAACCGAACTAGCCATGTGGAGGAGGATGATCAAAAGGAGTTTCAGTCCCTACATGGTAATATCATGTAGACATAGAGTATGACTTAGTACATTTGAATGTACTAAGTATATGGGGTGCAATGCAACAAATACATACACCAATATATTCAAAATGCATAATCATAATCAATGGATATATAATCTCAATATGACATGCGATCAATGCTTATAATAAAACATGCTCTCATTTGGTGGCCGATCCTAGATCTATAACTTATTAGTTTGTGATGGGGGTCTCCGACTTGGTGAGTGAAGAATGTTGGTCTGCCTTGCTAATTAGTGACATGGACTTGTCCCGCTTGATGACTTATGCCAAGCAAATGAAGGAGGAGAAGTTGAGGAAAAGAAGGGGTAATGTGGACAAGAGGGCTCGATTTGATGGTGGCTCCCAAGATCTAGAGTCTGGCGGTGCTTCAAATAAGAGGATGGCTATTGATGGGGTGACCAACTCAAGGGGGCAAGATGGTTATTAAGGGAGAACTAATCCTAAGTGTCCAAGGTGTGGAAGGTACCATAGTGGGCCATGTTTGAGGAAGATCAATGCTTGTTATAGTTGTGGAGAGGAGGGTCACAAGATAATATATTGTCTTCTT
>JAPFFP010000046.1:4415499-4439237 GCA_026153255.1 Solanum medicagineum
TGTCTTCCTGAGTGGAGGGAGCAGGGATATTATAAACAGGTAAATGTTTTGGTGTTGGGGGGGGGGGGGGGGGGGGGCGGGGGGGGGGATCATGGGTTAGGGGTTCAGAGGTAGGGATGAAGTGAAAAATGAAACTTTCAAATATTTTTCAAAACTTTGAAACTTTTGGAATAGAGGGAAAATAAAATTTTCAAAATGTGAAATATTTTTCAAAAAAAAAAAAAAAAATTTCCTTTTATTTTAAAAAAATAATTTGAGGGGGGAGGTCGTGATAGAGATAGGGTGAAAAAATATTTTAATTTGAGATTGAAGAAGAGTTTTGGAAAATATTTTTCTTAGTTTTTGGAAAGAAGTCATTTTTCTAAATTTGAGAAAAATTAGCTGATTTAAAAAATATTTTTCAAAACGTATAACCAACTAAACTCGAAAAAATTTAAAAATATTTTCCGCCCTACCAAACACACCCTAAATGGTGATGCAATAACTCTCTAATGAACATAGGGTGTAACAATTTCTTTAAAAAATAATTTATTGAATTAATGATATGCGGCCATATTGAGTGAACCTACATACGCCAAACCTATTTTCATTTTCTCCCAATTAGGTGAATCCATCAAATAGCTAGTTCTTATACTTGACCTATTGTTTTGTTCTTCTTCATCTAATTTATGAGGATGTATAAATAATAACATATTGATTTAAAGGTATTTGATCATCTCGTGAATAGTTTTATGAATAATTAAATATTAATATTGATTTAATGATAATTGAACATCAATATATTAATTTTATAAATACTTAATCATCATATTTTCTTAAAGTAATATATCATCTAGATTTTTAGAAGTATAAATTCTTATTTTCATCTTCGAAATTCTTTCGAGAATTGTCGTCTCATCATATCTTACTCTTATTTTTCCCTTTCTCTTATGTTTCAAGGCTAAAAAAAGGATAATGAAGAGTAAAAAGAAGATGTTTGAAACATCATGAGAAGTTTAGAGATATTTAAATATTTACAAGATGTTTTGGATATTATGATAAATTATCAAACATCTTTGTAGGATTCTTAACGATAATTTTGATCCAAAATCAAACTCCAAATAATTTCAAATTTGTCGTCAGCCTCTAGATATTATTCCCAGTAGTTTCAAATAACATCCACTTAATAATAATATAAAAATCACATTTAAATGTTTAAACCTATTTTAAAATTTCAAAGTTAATTCAACAAGAGTGTAAGCTAAATTTTGGTTCAAATGTTATTCAAGTAATCTCCATGATTCAATTCAGAAGTGGAGGAAAAATAAAAGGGATAGAATTACTAGAGTTATACGGGATGATAAATTTGTGGCAACTTTCACGGCCATTGAATCCATCTCCCATAGTCAGACTTCTTTTTTAGTTCCCGGTTTTATACTACTATTTTCTCCTTTTTTTCTTTGAAGTCCTACATCACAACAAACTTCAAAAATCAAAAAGAAAAAATTGAAAACCTTGAATTATCTCCCAAATAAGCATTTTTGATTTAATGTTACTGCATGATGCAATTACCACATCAGTGTGGTAAGTACGAGTTACCTCTCAATTAATACTTGATTTAATGTCACGATACGATGTGTACCACTAGATTAGTGTTTTGGCTCATGAACTAGACAGCCCTCAGATAGGACTTGTCTAATCACTAATCCTGACTATTAGTACGTGACAATTAAGTTGTTAATATTGTTTAGAGTTAGTTGGATTAGTTGTAAAGATATTAACTGGCAGAAGTAGTTAGTTGAAGTATTAGCTTTTCACTATATAAATATGTACAGCCTGTAAACAATTAGTTTAGCTCAATAAAAAAATTTCCCAAAATATCTTCTGTAATATTTCTCTCACTAGACAATAATCTCCATTGATGAATTGCTGGAGCTAAGATCTGAAGCTCACAGCTCAATCTTCTCATGGTATCAGAGTGGAACGATCTGTTGTGTTGTTTGCTCGTCTGATTAGATTGTTGCTTTCTCTAAGATTGAAACAATGGCAGTAACAAAAATAGATGTGAATCATCCTCTGTTAGGGCCAACAGATACTCTGGCAGTTGTTCTAGTTCCAATTAAGCTTACTAGATCAGAAGATTATGGTTTGTGGGGTAGATCAATGCGGATTGCATTGCTGGGAAAACGAAAAATAGGGTTCATAAATAGAACATGCAAAAAGGGTTCATATAATACAGAATTACAAGAACAGTGGAAGCTTGTAATGCTATAGTCCTCTCATGGATTATGAACACAGTTTCTGAAGATCTTCTAAGTGGAATTATTTATGCGTCAAATGCACATCTAGTTTGGGAAGACTTGAAGAAGAGCTTTGACAAAGTGAATAGGGTGAGAATATAACTTCATAGAAAAATTACAACCCTAATGCAAGGTACTAATTCTGTATCAGTGTATTTTACAAAATTGAAAGAATTATGACATGAATATGATGTACTGGTTCCTTCACTAAATTGTGGTTGTGAAAAGTCAAAGGACTATGTTGAACATCTGAATCAACAATGGTTGCTGTATTTTTTGAGTGGCTTAAATGAATCATATGATCAAGCCAGAAGACAAATCCTTATGAAGTCTGTAGCACCAACCTTAAATCAGGCGTATGCTATGATCATTCAGGATGAAAGCCAGCAACTTGCAGCAAAAAATATGATGGCAAAAAACCGTTAAAAAGGCAGAGTATTTGGCAATTTAAGCAAACAATGTGTCAACACAAGTTGGAAGAGGTAGAGGCTTCAAAGGAAGGAAACAATTTGACCAATGTGATTATTACAAGAAAAAAGGCCACACAAGAGCGAATTGCTACAAGCTTATTGGTTATCCAACTAGAAAGCCACATGGAGGAGGGAATAATTCAGAAGGCTGGAAGCATAATGGTAACACAAAAGGATGGAGAAAAGGTGCAGGTAACTTTAATAACTGGAGAAGAGAACAACCATTTCTTAACCACACTGATGTTGCATCATCATCCAAGAGCATTGGAGAAGGTCACTATGAAAGACAAGGACAATTTTACAGTCCTTTTACTGATGAACAATATAGACAGATTCTAAGCTTGCTAAACAAATAGTCAGGAGAGCACCATGCCAATATAGCAGGTATTATTACTTGTATGATGTCTCTGTCTCATAATCAGCTAGATGATTGGATCATTGATTCTGGAGCCACACTACTTTACTGCGAATAAGAAATTACTAAAAGAGAGTATTAATGTGAATGTATCTAAAAAGGAAGACGTATATTTGCCTACAGGAGAAAGGACAGAGATTACTCATATAGGAAGTGCTAATCTGTTTGGACAGGATTCAATAAAGGGTGTGTTATATGTCCCTGAATTCAGATTTAACCTTTTATCAGTGTCAAAGGTGACTAAACAGCTCTCTTGCTTCGTCATTTTTTTCCTTGGTTTCTGTGTGTTTCAGGACCTCTTCAATGGCCAGGGAAGGGGATTAGTAAAGAGCAAGGGGGTCTATATCGGATCAATGCAGGGACAAAGCTAGATCTAGGGGCGGCTAAGCTGAAAACAGAACATGTGACAAAGAGTAATGAAGAGCACAATCTATGGCATAAGAGATTAGAACATCCTTCAGTTGCAGTCATGCAGAGAATTCCAGAGTTGAATAAGTACACTAGTCATGCTACAGATAATAATTGCCAAATATGTCCATTGGCAAAGCAGACTAGATTGCAATTTCCAATAAGTACTTCTAGATCTGATTTTCCTTTTCGTCCTATACATATGGATCTTTGGAGCCCTTATAAAGTACCAACTTAAGATAAAAAGTACTATTTCTTGACCATAGTAGATGATCATTCCAGATTTACTTGGGTTTACTTGTGCAATTAAAGTCTGAGGTGATTGTTGTGCTTAAACAATATCTGTTTAAGGTGACTAAAGAGCTCTCTTGCTTTGTCACTTTTTTTCCTGGTTTCTATGTATTTCAGGACCTCTTCAATGGCAAGGTGAAGGGTATTCGTAAAGAGCAAGGGTGTCTATATCTGATCAATGCAGGGACAAAACTAGATCTAGTTGCGGCTAAACTGAAAGCATCACATGTGACAAAGAGTAATGAAGAACACAATCTATGGCACAAGAGATTAGAACATCCTTCAGTTGCAGTCATGCATAGAATTCCAGAGTTGAATAAGTACACTAGTTATGCTACAGATAATAATTGTCAAATATTTCCATTGGCAAAGTAGACTAGATTGCAATTTCCAATAAGAACTTCTAGATCTGATTTTCCTTTTCGTCCTATACACATGGATCTTTGGAGCCCTTATGAAGTACCAACTTATGATAGAAGGTACTATTTTTTGGCCATAGTAGATGATTATTCCAGATTTACTTGGGTTTACTTGTGCAATTAAAGTCTGAGGTAATATCTGTTTATGGTGAAAAATCAATTTGGAAAGATGATCAAGGTGTTAAGATCTGACAATGAGAGTGAGTTTTTCAATTCTACTTGCAAGGAATTATTAGCATCTTTGGGGATAATACGTCAGAGTAGTTGTCCATATACTCCACAGCAGAATGGCACTGTGGAAAGAAAACATAGGTAGATCCAAAATATGACAACAGCCTTGAGATTCCAAGCAATAATCCCTCTTAGATAGTGGGGAATGTGTATCAAAGTTGTTGTTTATTTGATGAACAGATTATCTTCTACAGCTATCGGAGGAAGTACACCATCTGAATTGCTTTACCATGCAAGGCCATCACTTGGTCACATAAGAATAGTAGGTTGTCTTTGTTATGCCGTCAATCTACAAGTTTGCGCCAAGAGCAAAAGTTGTCATACTCCTTGGTTTCTCAAAAGAACAAAAAGGGTATATACTTCTTGACATAACCTCCAGAAGCATATTTGTTAGTAGAGATGTTGTTTTTAGAGAAAATGTATTTCCTTTACACTCACCATCTTTACTACCTATTCTGAGTAATAGTACAAATGATGATACACCTATCTTCACACATACAAATAATGACATTCTATCTCAAAATATGCCTTCTTCACCCTCAGATCTACAATACCAGATGAAATCAGAATTCATGTATTGCATCAGGACACACAACAAGTTGCATATAATGATCTTGTTGATTCTGCCACAAAAATGAGAGATATAACAGAGACTAGTAGAAATACAACTGTACAAGGACTTTAGGAAGGACATCTAGACAACCCATATGGATGAAGGATTATGTTGGGAAGCCAAAGTCCAAGGCAAATTGCAACACCAGCTTATCTTGTCTGACTGTCTATCATATTGCAAGACTAGTGCTAAGTATCAAACTTTCCTCTCAAAATTCTCCTCTTTAGTTGAACCAGAGACCTTCAAGGAAGCTGCTAAGGATACTAGATGGATTAAAGCCATGAAGCTGGAGATTAAAGTTCTAGAAGACAACAAGACATGGGAGATTGTTGATCTGCCAGAAGGAAAGAACACAGTAGGGTCAATTTCAAGCAAATGTGGGAGGTGGAGAGGTTCAAGGCCAGATTGGTTGCAAAGGGATATAGTCAAAGAGAAGATCTTGACTATCATGAAATATTTTCCCCAGTTGCTAAGATAGTCACAGTTAGGTCTGTGATTGCCATAGCAACATCAAAAGGATAAGACTTATTCCAAATGAATGTGTCTAATGTTTTTCTTCAAGGTGACTTATGTGAGAAAGTTTACATGGAGATACCTGAGGGTTTCAGAAGTCAGGGGAAGACTAAGGTGTGCAAGCTACAAAAATCATTATATTGGCTTAAAAAAGTCTCAAGGCAATGGAACATAAAGCTGATAGAAGCATGGATCGGAGATGGGTTCACTCAGAGTAATCATGATTATTCCTTGTTTACAAAGAAGAAAGATGCAAACATTGTCATAATATTGGTGTATGTAGATGATCTGCTGACCACACGAAGTTGTGAGAAAATGATCAATGATGCAAAGGAAGCACTACACAGACAGTTCAAGGTGAAGGACTTGGGAGATCTCAGATACTTCCTGGGAATAAAAGTGATGAGATCAAAGTCTGGAATATTGTTGAATCAGAGGATGTATGTATTAGAGCTAATTTCAGAGATGGGATTGAGTGGAGCAAAGCCTTCAGCTACACCTTTAGAGACTAATGCAAGATTAACAAGTGTAGAAGTTAATGAGGCAACAGGAAGACAAGATGATTCCTTGTTAGTAGATGTTGGTGCTTATCAAAGACTGATAAGAAAGCTATTGTACCTAACCACAACAAGACCAGATATCAATTATACAGGGCAAACCTTGAGTCAATTCATGTAGAGGCCAAAACTATCTCATTGGGAAGCTATTATTAGAGTGGTAAAATACTTGAAACTAGCACCAGGACAGGGCCTACTTATGAGTTTATCACCTAATCGAAACTAGTATGTTGGTGTGACTCAGATTGGGCAGCATGCCCAAACACAAGAAGATCTATGACAAGATACTTGGTCAAGTTTGGAAGTTCATTAGTATCATGGAAGTCAAAAAAATAGCAGACTACTTCAAGAAGTTTTGCAGAAGCAGAGTATAGGAGCATGACCTCAGCACTGGCTGAAATAATATGGTTGCAGGGACTGTTTCAAGAAATAGGAGTAAAGGTGTCAAAATCAATGAAGATCAAGAGTAAAGTAAGGCAGCCTTGCAGATTACTTCAAATCCAATCTTTCATGAGCGTACAAAGCATATTGAAATAAACTGTCATTTTATTCGAGACAAGATCAAGGAAGGATTTATAGAGACGGTGTTTGAGAGAACTGAAGAACAGTTGGCAGATTTGTCAACTAAAGGAGTGGGTAAAGCACAACACAACTACCTGATGAACAAGCTGGGAGTGCTCAATATTTTTCACCCTCCAGCTTGAGGCGGAGTATTAGCACGTGACAATTAAGTTGTTAATATTGTTTAGAGTTAGTTGTATTAGCAGTAAAAATGTACAACTGGCAGAAGTAGTTAGTTGAAGTATTAGCTTTCCACTATATAAATGTATACAGCCTGTAAACAATCAGTTTAGCTCAATGAAAATTTTCCCAAAATATCTTCTGTAATATTTCTCTCACTAGACAATAATCTCCATTGATGAACTGTTGGAGCTAACATCTGAAGCTCACAGCTCAATCTTCTCACTGACCATAGTATCTTGGCACTATTTCAGTAGTTTTAAAACTTTTATCGCCTCAATGTGGTTGGTCAATAAAATAGAGATGTTCACAATTCCTTATCATTTTAATTAAGAACTTATGGGTCGTTTGATGTGAAGGATTAGTTCATTTAATTTTAGGATAAAAATATAGTTGGTATTAAATTAATGTTTGGTTGGCAAACTCAGGATAACTTATCTCGGGACTAATAAATAGTATTGAGATAAGTTATGCCTCTTCTTGGGGGTATACTAATCTCGGGATAATTTATCTCTGGATAAAAAAGCATTAATGACAAAGGTACCCTTTTAAACCTTTTTTATATCTCATTTTGAATATCTGTGTGTAGGCCAAACACATATTAGCCCCTCAAACTTGGCCCTAGATTTCATTTTGGCTCTCCAACTCAACCTTGTCCCATTTTAACCCTTCAACTCCAATTGTTATATTCCATTTTGACACTTTTGTCCAAAGAATCAACAACATGGAGAGAGTGTGCTCCACATGCCATGACATGGCACAAAAATTAATTAAAAATAAATAAGCAACCCCTCTAACTTGCCCGCATTTTTTATTTTGACACTCTATCTTACCTTTATTTTATTTTACCGTTCAATTCTAATTTTTTTATACCATTTAAATACAAATACTAATTTTGTAATTTCTTTGTTTTTATTTATACTCTTTATTTTGTCTTTTCATTTTATAATCGACGTTTGTCCATTATTTTTAAAAATATCTTTTAAAAAATTCATGGATAAATTTTTCTAAAAAAATATTTTTCGAGTTTCTCTATATGTTTTCTGGAAAAATAACCAAGAAAATTGTGTCGATTTTCTTTCTTAAACAATCAATTAAATTTAAAAACACCATATATTTTTTTTTCATATTCAAGCTATTTTGATTTAACTCAAATACTAGCTTTCTATTTTTTCGTTCAGCTCAATACGATTAAAATGAACTCATCTTTAATACAAACAAAAAAAAAAACTTATTCATTGCTAATAACTCTATTAAAGAAATACAAAGAAATTCTCAAAAAGAAATTATTTTTTTTAAAAAAATCAATATTCATCTATCAATTTTTCCTTTTTGCAAAAACTAACATACGAAAGTCTATTTTTAAAATGCAAAAGTCAGTTGAAGAGCATATATAAAAATTTTAAAAATTATTGAATTAATATTTTTTATTTAAATGGTACATAAAAAATAAAGTTGAATGCCTAAAATGGAACAACCAAGATAGAGTTTCAAAATGAAAATTAAGAGCAAGTTATAGGGGTTATGTATGTGTTTGGCCCCAATTAAATAATTGTTGTGTGAATTTTTAATCGCTAAATAAAATTTTAAATCTTTTAATCAACAAAGATTCCTATCCGATAAATGAAGAGTAATGGTATTCATGATGGTATAAAATCAAAGAAGAAATAAAATTTGATTAAAAACAAAAATAAATAAAATATTTTTTGGCTTTCACTCTCTTAGAGAAAGTGTGATGCACACACTCTTGCCACATCAGTTAATTGTGTTTAAATGATACACTTTAAATGATGTTAAAGTGTCTACTTGGAACAAGCCATAGTTAAGGTGCCAAAATGAAATTTCGGGCTAAGTTTAAGGGGCTACATATGTATTTGGCCTTGTGTGATTTACATTATTTTTAATACAATACATAATAACTTTCACAACTTTCACTCCTTATTTTTGTGATATTTCTTCATATTTACACTATATAATATAATTTTTATTGACCAATTCTTATTTTTTTAATATTTTGATTTTTCATAAATCTTTTTTACTTTAACAAACTTCAAAATAGAAGTTCTATTTTTAAATTAAATCAGAAGAAAGTTTTATTTTAAATGCATACCATGTGTCCCGCCCTATTTTTTCTCGCGAAAAGATGGGAACTTGGACGACGTCGTGGCAACGACTCTTTTGGGATTTGAAAATTGTGAAGAGTGGTCACCTAATGAATTAAGGACACCATTCTAAGTCTAAATCTAACTCTACGGGTCAAGTCACCGAGAACGGGTAAGGGTTCAAGTTACCTCGGAGGGAAGGTGCTAAGCACCCCTCGAGGTCCGCAAGTACGGGTTCTGACTGTAGCTCTCATTTTATGTGGGGGTTACAAATAAGGGTCTCAAATTATTATTATTCTTATTAATTCTAAGTGATCAAATAAAATAAGAATTGAATAAGTAAATTAAAGAACTAATCTATCCCAAATAATTAAAACAAACAAAAAGAGAAAATACTAAACAAAGCGAATTATTGTTCCACTCGGATCAGTTTACTCGGCTCTATTTCGGAAGACAAAAGTGTCATTTAGCTCGCATGACTTAATTAAGCCTAAGGACAAAACCAAGGTTTGTCCTATTAAGAGCGAGTGTAGATCATCATATCCGAGGGTCCTATTTACCCCTACCCCTCCTAAGTTGATTTATTATTAGCCTAAGAGCGTATTAAAAGAGATGCAAAACTCTAACTAGTCCTAAAGTGCGTAACGTCCCTTCGTATGGTCCAAGAGGTATTGGACTTCTATTTTTGGTAGTTCTAGACGAAAAAGAGATGTAGGGCTCCTATTAGACTAGACGTCAAATAAAACACAAAGGACAAGTAGTAAACACATAGGTCTCAAATAGCCTCCAAACAAGCACAAGTAAAAGTGCAAATATTTATTAAGTGCATCAATAGTTAAAAGAATGTTTTTATTTATTAAGTGCAAATACTTCATTAAATATGTAAAAAAATATTTATTGAGGTATAATAATAGTAAGATATTTTGTAGAAAAGATCAAACATATGATTTTTTAAAAATGTTAAAAGAAAATCTGATAAAGTCCTATAAGCATGATTTCTAAAAATAACATTCTAAAAAAATTTGACTTTGTGACATGATATCCTATGAGCATGCTTTCTAGCCACATGATATGTAAAACTTTGTTCTCAATTCTAAAGACATGTTTTCCAGTAAATATGCAAAATCCTATGTCACACCTTGGGAGGGTACCCTAGACGTAACTGGTACTCGAAGACTATTGCTAGCCCCTAAGTGAACCACCTAGTCTCCTCGCATTCGTTCAATCGATTCATTTGCGAAAGATATTAAGAAATTAAAAAGTCTATCAACGGGTTATAAGACTATCACAATCACTATCATATAGAGTATGAAGGAAAGAACAACTCAATTTCAATAGGGAATGGGGAAAACAATCTCAACCTCAGCTATCCTCTAAGATGGTACCATGACAGATCATGGCTACCACAGGCCAATTAAATAACTCAAAATAGATAAAAAGATAAATTTGTCCTCCGAAAGCAAGGGAGGACTCATCAAATCTCTGTCTTGTCACGACCCAAGCCTAGGGCCTAGACGTGACCGGCGAATGGAGAACCCAAAGGAACTCCAAACAAGCCTCATAGCATATTATTACACATCCTTGGTCGTGGAAGCCGTTAATATGACAATAAAAGATAAGCATAAACAAGGGGAAATTGGGACTAAGGGAACCTCTTTCATATCATTAGCAACAAGAGTCAATAGAGGCGAGGCTCATAACATAGATACACCATATGTCCAACAACACATCTACTACATAAAGATAAGGGCAGGGGCCAAGACAAAGCAACCGGGCTCACCCTCATAGTCAAAATATAATCAAAAGGGAGAAAGTCTTAATACATAGCAAAAGATCATAAGTAACGTCCCCGAAATGGAGGACTCACAAACAAGCTTGAGCAAAGTCGTACTAGCCACGTGGACGAGGATGCTCAAGTGGGGCTCCGGTTCCTATATGGTGACATCATGTAGGCATAGAGTATGAGTTAGTACGTTTGAATATACTAAATATGTGGATGCAATGCTAGCAAGGGATAGGCAACATAATCGAAATGCATAACCATAAGCAAATGATAGGTATAACGTCAATATGACATGCATGTTCAATGTTTAAGGTAAAAACATGTTTGTAAATCATGAACAAGGATTGTGAACTCCACAGGGGAAACATGCTCAAATTCCTTTGTACCAACCTTCATGAAATGAGCCAAATGACCCCCACTCACCTTACGGTATAACTTTTTTGGAGAGTGTTATCAATACCCCTACCGTACGACATAGTCTTTTTGGTAGGTAGTATAAGACGTCCCCTACTTTACGATATCTTCTTTTGGGTAGGAAATGTGATTCATTCTATCTTACAACATGGCCTTTTCAATAGAATGTCCACACCTTACAATATGATCTTTTCGGTGGGAACCTTTAGTCTTTCTACCTTATGGCATGGTCTTTTTGGTGGGATGTTCATAGCTTAAGATATAATCTTTTCGGTAGGTATAATTTGCTATTCTACCTTACGTCATAGCCTTTTCGATAGGGTATCCATACCTTACGATATAATCTTTTCGATAGGAATCACTAGTCACTCTACCTTACGGCATGGCCTTTTCGGTAGGAATCATTAAAACTAGCTCATCCAACTATTACATTTCAATAACCAAGAAAGAACCCCTCATTTTCCCAAGAATACAACAAATATAAGAACCCAACAATCTACATGCAACCCCATAAGTACCTTCCCATGAAACAACTCATATAAACATCCCTATCATCATCATGAAGTTGTCATTTAATCATCATAACACCATTCAACTCATAAGACATGCATTAGACCTTCAATTTCTCAAGAAACCCTAGCCGGTCATTTTATCAAACAGTTGGTAGGTGTGTAATGCTAGTATAACATGAATTATAAAGATAAAATCATGCAAGAAAATCCATTTGTGAAACCATCAATCAACCCCTTGCAACACCCTCAAGCAACATACATCAAAACCCCTCCTCAAATCTTACAATAGATCAAAGATTTATAGCTTAAAACATAGCAAAACAGTCACAATTTTACATAGCCTTAACATAGTGTGCAGTGAATTTCATAATAAGCAAGACCCATTTGTAAATCAACTTTAAATCATGCATTAAGTAAAAAGGGGTTTGGGTATCATGGGTGAAAGTAACCCATGAAAGAAACCCACATACCTTAGTTTAGAGATGAACTTGGTGAAGATTGGAGATGGAGACTTGAAGCTTGAAGAATAACCTTGAAGGAGAACCTTAGCTTGGGATGAGGGTTTGGGACGTGAATTTGGGAGTGAAAATATGACTAAGTATTTAAGTGAGTATTGGGAAATTTTTAGGATGATATGAGGGTGAAATAAGGCTAAGTATGGGTATTTTCACGTGTGAGGAACATTTAGGTTCAAGACTTAAAAGTCTTGGAATAAAGTAAAAAAAAAATACACAGAAAAAGAACACTGGCGTTTCGCGCCAGCATCGCGCACAACATTCTAGAGATCGCATTTTACGATTTTCGGATTTTGATACGATTGCTCTAAAATCGGAGTTAGACCCTCTTCCCCCTAAATTTGACCCCCTGAACAAGAATATGAAGTCAAATTTTTGAAATAACGCATGAATTTTGAGATATATGGAAATTAAAATTCCTGGCATTCCGAGGCACATTTTCGGGCACTTTTTGGGGTCGTTTCATGTATGGGGATCTGTGATCCTCAACAATTAGCCTGCTGAAGTCCTCCATCAACAGAATCTACATCATAAAATGATGCAGTGCCAAAAAAGACATTAGTATGTAGAATATACTGTATGTAAAACAGGCTAAAGTAAACAATATGGCTATGCAATATAAAATGACATCATCTCAACAATCACCCAACCTCAACTCAGAGTAAGAACATAACTCTATCACACCACCATCCATCAAGACATCCTACAATCACATTGACATCAGAATACTATCAACATGAAACCTATCTGGGAGTTTCTATAACTAACAATCAACACCTATGAGTCGATGATGATACAACGAAGAGATGTCATTATCACATCCGTTCAGTACCTTGCCGGGGTAAAGAACAACTCTATCAGGGATCCCAAAGAAGTCTATCAAGTTCTCTACGGGACAAAGGAAACATCCGCTTTCACGGTCCAATCCTCTCCTACGCTAGCCACATAGTTATGAGTGCCAGTGGGACTCACTCTTACCCGTTTCGGTGATAATACTCCTCTCATGACTCAACTTGCTCATAAACTGTCTATCAATCAAGAACTTCCATCACCTAGCCTCTACGGGCAGGAACATTCACCTCATCTCATCATCTATCAACTCATAGAGTAGGATTGTTCTTTCAAAGCTACAGTTCAATCTCATTTAGACTCTAACGACACTCCCATCATCAAATTCGGCCATTAACACACTTACCTCAAGACCCAGACCATAGCAGTCATGCATACATACATAGCCCAGGCTCTAGACATCGATCCCTTGGTTCATTCAATTAATCTTTAACAATTAAACATATACAGGTTATAAAGTAACTCAATAAATCAGTTTAACAAATAATTACATCACCCAATCGTACACTAATACATCTAATTAGTTATTTAAAAGCATGATGATCATCAATTTAAGAAAAGTATGTATAAATTAAGATAGTTTTCCAGACTTCATTCAAGAAATCACAACAAGACCCATTACCTTCTACTATTTTACCCTAACTCAATCATGGGGCACATGGGAGGATAATCTCATGTTCTGAGTAGCCTTTACATACATGGGATGGAAGAATTCCCAACCTTTCTTCAAGAACTTACTCCTGGACTTCAAACCCTCAACTCTTTCTTCTTCTCCTTTTCTCAGAGTGTACGTTTAGACTTAGGCAAATATGGATTTTGAACCCTCACTTGATAATATATGACCTTAAAAGTACATTTTAGTTAGGCTATGGTGAACAATGACCAAAAGGCCCTTCCCGAATTAAAAGAAAAAAAATAAAATTGGTACACTGGTCCGTGATGCGCCAGGGACGCGGACCAGTGTATTTCGCGATTTTTTCCGAAATTCAATCCCTGTCGAAAATTTTAAAAATTTACTAAGTGTGTCTCCACGTCCCCTCCGCATCACTAGGGATGCGGACAGACACTGTTTTTGCATTAATTAGTGAAAATTATTTTTTGACCTGGTTGCTCTTAAATCGGGTCGAGTCCATGTTCCTCCTCGATTGTCTGCGCTGATCGCAAATTCGATCTCAAATTTCTCATCGAAGCTTTGGAAGACGCATTGTGCGCATGATTATGTTTTAAGGGCATTTTGGTAATTTTACGAGGGTTACATCATCTCCACTGTGGGATCATTTGTTCTCGAATGATGAGTAAAAGTAGAATAAAAGCACGAGTGACCTCAAAACTCACCTCATTCCTCACTCGGGAACTCTCGAACGCTCAACCATCCATCACTTATCTATCTCTATCTTAGACTTGGGAATAGAATCGGATTAAGACATCAACTCAAAGAAAGAGGACATTCAATAGCATTAAAGGTAAGGACGTTACCTTCAACATCATCTTCATTCGGCACGAATATAGGTGCGGGTATTTGAGTTTCATTGCCTCCTCAGCTTCCCACGTATCTTCCTCAACAAATTGAGTCCTCCATAGAACTTTGCCGGAGGCTATCTCTTTGTTCCTCAGCTTACGAACTTGTCGATCAAGGATTTGGACTGGAACTTCTTCATAAGAGAAGTTGTCCTTCACTCCCGCACTCTTAATAGGGATTGCCAAAGCAGGATCTCTCAAACATTTCTTTAGCATTGACACATGAAATACCGGGTGAACTCCATCTAACTCGAAAGGCAAGTCCAACTCATAAGAGACCTTCCCAATCCTCCTTACAATCTGATATGGTCCGCTATAACGTGGACTCAATTTCCCCTTCTTACAAAACCTCATGACACCCTTCATGGGTGACACTTTCAAATACACCCAATCACCCACCTCAAACTCCAAGTCTCTTCTTCTCATATCTGTATAAGACTTATGACGACTTTGTGCTGTCTTCAACCTTTCTCTGATGACCTGCACCTTCTCCATGGACTGGTGAACAAGATCAGGTCCAATCAACTCAGCTTCACCAACCTTAAACCAGGCAATCGGTGATCTACATCTCCTCTCCTATAATGCCTCATAAGGGGCCATCTGAATGCTAGCATGGTAGCTATTGTTGTACGCAAAATCAATCAATGGTAAATGATCATCCCAAGTTCCCTTGAATTCAATGACACACGCTCTCAACATATCTTCCAAGGTCTGAATGGTGCGCTCTGCTTATCTGTCTGTCTGAGGGTGAAAAATTGTGCTCAAACTCACTTTCGTACCCAATCCTTTCTGAAAGGATCTACAAAATTGAGAGGTGAATTGAGCTCCTCTGTTCGAGAAGATGGATAAGGAAACCACATGCAACATCACAATGTCCTGAATGTATAATCGGGCATACTCCTCGGCCGTGTTGGTTGTCTTGACTGCCAAAAAGTGGGCTGATTTAGTCATCCTGTCAACAATCACCCATATCGAATCATGCTGCTTTCGAGATCTTCGTAAGCCGGTAATGAAATCCATGTTGACCATCTCCCACTTCCACTCAAGAATTTCAAAGTTCTAAGCTAGCCCAGATGAATCTCTAATGTTCAACCTTGACCTGTTGACTATTAGGACACTTAGAGACAAATTCAACAATGTCTTTCTTCATCCCATTCTACCAATAGACTTCCCTCAAGTCGGGATACATCTTGGTGGAAGTAGGATGGATGTAATATCAAGAGCTATGAGCTTCATCCATTATCCTATCTCAAACACCATCAACATCGCGTACACACAGTCTACCCTGATACCTTAGCACCCCATCTCCTCCTTTGGAGAAAACCATCACCTTCTGTTTGTGAACCGCTTCTTTCAGTTGGAATAAGACAGGGTCTGGGTCTTGCTTTTCTTTCATCTCTGACACTAAGGATGAAGCAGAACCATTCTGAACATTGACCCCACCTTCGTTGTTCTCCTCAAGTTGTACTCCCAGTCGAGCCAATCTATGTACTTCTTTGGCTAATTCTCTCTTCCCGTCCTCCACATGGACAGTGCTACCCATAGACATCCTGCTAAGGGCATCAGCAAGAATGTTAGCCTTACCTGGGTGGTAGAGAATGCTCATGTCATCATCCTTAAGCAACTCCAATCACCTCCTCGATTGCAGGTTAAGCTCTTTCCAGATGAACACGTATTGCAAGCTCTTATGGTCAGTGAATATGTCCATATGCGCCCCATACAAATAATGATGCCAAATTTTAAGTGCGAATACTACCACAACCAACTCAAGATCATGAGTCGGATAATTCTTCTCATGAATCTTAAGTTGTCTAGAAGTAAAAGCTATCACCTTCCCCCTCTGCATCAACACACAACCCAGTCCAACTCTGGATACATCGCAGTAGATCACGAAGTCTCCTGTCCCGTCAGGCAAAGTCAAAACTGGGGTTATAGTCAATCTAGTCTACAACTCTTGGAAACTCCTTTCACATTCCTCGGACCAATGAAACTTGGCCTTCTTTCGAGTTAGTTTAGTCAATGGTGCTGACAGAGAAGAGAAGCCTTCAACAAATCTCGGATAGTAGCCCACTAAACCCAATAAGCTTCTTGTTCTCGTCGGAGAAGTTGGTCTAGGCCAGTTCTTAACCGCTTCAATTTTCTGAGTATCTACCCGAATACTATCTTCCGAAACAACATGACCTAGGAAGGCCACAGACTTGAGCCAAAACTCACACTTTGAGAATTTCACATACAACTCATGATCTTTGTGGGTTTGCAAAACCACTCCAAGGTGATCTGCATGCTCCTCTTCATCCTTCGAATATACCAGAATATTATCAATAAACACGATCACGAACATATCGAGATACAGTCTGAACACCCTGTTCATCAAATCCATGAAAGCCGAAGGTGCATTAGTCAACCTAAAGGACATGGCCAAGAACTCAAAATGGACATACCGTGTCCTAAAGGCTGTCTTTGGAATATCACTTTCCCTCACCTTTAACTGATGGTAACTCGATCTAAGGTCTATCTTGGAGAAATAAATAGTATCCTAAAGTTGGTCAAATAGATCATCTATCCTGTGAAGAGGATACTTATTCTTTATGGTGACTTTGTTCAGTTGCCGGTAGTCTATGCACATTCTGAGAGACCTATCTTTCTTACGCACGACTAGGATAGGAGCACCCCAAGGTGAGACACTAAGCCCTATGAAACCTTTCTCTAACAAGTCTTTCAATTGTTCTTTCAATTATTTTAACTCTGCGAGGGTCATTCTGTAAGGTGGAATTGAAATGGGTTGGGGCTCGGGAAGAACATCAATCCCAAAGTCAATCTTCCTACCAGGAGGGACTCCAGGTAGATCATTGGGAAACACCTCAGGAAACTCATTCACAATCGGGACGGACTCAAGAGTAGAAGATTCAGCTTCATCATACTTAACTCGCACGAGGTGGTAAATACAATCCTTTGAGATCAAATTCTGGCTCCAAGATAAGAGATAAACTTACCCTTAGGAGCAACAGAACTACCTTTACACTCTAAGACAGGTTCATTAGGAAATTGGAACTTAACAATTCAGGTTCTACAGTCAACAGAAGCATAACAGGCATTAAGCCAATCCATGCCAAGTATCACATCAAAATCAATCATCTCCAATTCTGCCAAGTTAGCTAAGGTGTCTCTATAATGAATGGACACTACACCATCCCTGTAAACTCTCTCAGCTATGATAGACTCGCCAGTAGGAGTGGAAACAACAAAAGGTTCAAGCAAACACTCTGGAAGAATCCCAACTTTACTAGCCACATAAAGGGTCACAAAAGACAAAGTGGCACCCGGATCAAGCAATGCATAACAATCAAAGGTAAAGACTTGAAGATACCCGTAACAACATTTGGTGCAGCCTCCTGGTCCTATCGATTACCCATAGCATAAAGGCAGTTCGTCCCACCTCCAGTACCTGTAGTAGTACCCCTTTGTTGATTGCCAGCTGGGGGTGCTGCGGAGGATTGTGGTCTCCTGCTCCCTTCACCTCGCCTCCTCTTTGGACACTCATAACTGAAGTGACCAGTTTGTCCACATGAAGAGCAAAAATCTCTCCCCACACGACACTCACCCAGATGAAGCTTACCACACTTGTCACAAGGTGGCTTTCCCCTCGCACCTTGGGTCACACTAGCTTGAGATTGTGCACACTGAGCCCTGTAGTTCTGGTAACCATGAGATTTTTTATCATACTTGCTTGGGTGAACGAGCGCACTCGCTACAGAAGCTACATGATGAGATGATCTTTTCTGGAAGTAGGACTTGTCCCCCTTATTCTGGCTCTACTGGCTAGGCTCATGTCCTGCTGACTTCGCTTTTTTGTTTATCTACTCTTGTCTATCTCTCTTCTTCTCCTCCTCTGTCTGTTGAGCATACACCATGATCCTGGAGATGTCCATGCCGGGAATCACAAGGCTGCCTTGCACTTTTTCTGCACATGTCTGTCCAGACCAGACACAAACTTCCTCATCCTGGCCCTCATGTCTTGGACCATCTTTGGAGCATACTTGGACAACTTAATAAACTTAAGGTTGTACTACTTCACAGTCATCCCTCCTTGCTTCAGATTCACAAACTCATCCACCTTCGTCTCCCTCAACTTCTGAGGGAAGAAGTGGTCAAGGAAGGCAATCTCAAACTCCTCCCATGCTGCAGTCTCTGCATTCTAACCCCTACTCTCCTCCCACTGGTTGTACCAAACATTAGCAACGTCCTTCAATTGGAAGGAAGCAAGATCCACTCCTTCAATCTCATCGGCATGCATCACTTTCAAGACCTTATACATTTCATCAATAAAATTCTGCGAGCCCTCCTCCTCCTTCGACCCAGTATACACTGGCGGGTTCATCCTCAAGAAGTCTCTAACTCTAGTGGCAGCTAAGGGCTCCTATGAGCTAGAGCGCGGAGCTTGAGAACTTCGGTTGTTACCCAAGGAGGCCACCAATTGAGTTAGCACGATGATGGCTCCCCTAAATTCAGCCTCAGTGCTGAGAGCTAGCTGGGGTTGAGCAAGGTGTGCCTATGGGACCTCGGCAGTCCTAGCGGGGCGTCCCCATCTCCTAGCCTCCGGCTGGACCGGGACCTCAGGTTGGGCATTCTCAGCAGCAGGGGCTGAGACATCTCTCTGAGTAACTGTTCTCTTTGGCGGTGTTTTCTGTAAACTTGTAACGCACGAGTTAAAATAAGATTTCCATAAAGTTAAACTCTATCACACGAATCCAGATCATAGAAGAAAGGAAACACTTCCTAATGTCCTATAGCCTCCTATTTATGAAGTGTGGTGCACGACACACCCATAAACAAGACTCTACTAGACACGACTTCATAGACTCCCTAAGACACTTGAACTTTGCACTCTGATACTAAGTTGGTCACGCCCCGGAAGGGTACACTAGACGTAACTGGTACTCCGAGACTATTGTTAGGCCCCAAGCGAACCACATAGTCTCCTCGTATTCATTTAATTGATTCATTTGCGGAAGATATTAAGAAATTAAAAAGGCTGTCAGTAGGCTACTAGACTATCACAATCACTATCATATAGAGTACGAAGGGAAGAACAACTCAATTTCAATAGGGAATGGGGAAAACCATCTCAACCTCAACTATCAACTGTCCATGTCTATGAAACCTCTATAGCTATCCTCAAAGAAGGTATCATGATAGGCCATGGCTACTACAATCCAAAGAAATAATTCAAAATAGATAAAAAGATAAATATGTCCTCCGAAAGAAAGGGAAGACTCACCAAGTCTCTATCTGGGGATTTGTGATCCTCAACGATTAGCCTGCTGAAGTCCTCTGTATATAGAATCTACATCATAAAACGGTGCAGTGCCAAAAAGAGCGTCCGTACGTGAAATGTACTGTATGTAAAATGGGCTAAAGCAAACAATATGACTATGCAATATAAAATGACATCATCTCATCAATGCCCAATCGCAACTCGGAGTAAGAACAGGACTCTATTACATCACCATCCATCAAGAAATCCTACAATCACATCGACCTCAGAGTACCATCAACATGAAACCTATTTGGGAGTTTCTATAACTGACAATCAGCACCTATGAGCCAGTGATGATTCAAGGAAGAGATGTTGCCACATCAGTTCAGTACCTTGCTGGGGTAAAGAACGAGTCTATCGGGGATCCAAGAAGTCTATCAAGTCCTCTGCGGGACAAAGGAAACATCCACTTTCATGGTCCAATCCTCTCCTACGCTAGCCACATAGTTATGAGTGCGAGTGAGACTCACTCTTATCCGTTTCGGTGATAATACTCCTCTCATGACTCAACTTGCTCATAAACTGTCTATCAATCAAGAACTTCCATCACCTAGCCTCTACGGGCAGGAACATTCACCTCATCTCATCATCTATCAACTCATAGAGTAGGATTGTTCTTTCAAAGCTACAGTTCAATCTCATTTAGACTCTAAGGACACTCCCATCAATGCAACTTCCAAAGCTCTTATGTGAAATCGAGACCATTTTCCCACTCAATTTTCTACGCTGACCGCAAACTCGGTCTCAGATTTTCCATCAGAGCTTTGGAAATTGCATTGTGCGCACGATTACATTTTAGGATCGTTTCGATAATTTTACGGGGTGTTACATCCTATAGGCATGATCTCTATGTGAAATAGTGCTAAAGATTTTTTGACATAGCTTGCTTTAAAAAGTTATTAAAAGTGTAGGCATGATTTTATATGATATGATATAACAAACATTACTTTGAAACCTATGGACATAATTCTCTAAGTGACATTATATTCAAAGTATTTATTTAAGTCATAGTGTAAGTAAATATAACACAACAAAGGTATGGTCTTTAAAATTTAAAAACAAATAAACGATTTTAGCAATCAAAAAAAGTGTCCACAAGTAGGATCATGTTAAAAATTCTAGTACCAATTTTATGCCTTTTTTTAAAACTAATGGAGACAACTTTAAAAAGTATTTAAACTAATCTTATCATGAGGACAGTGACATGAAGAAAAACAAAAACACATTCACACACATCAAAAATAAAATAAAAACAAAATAAGAGAAAAACCATAGCACATAGATTACCCCCTTTAAACTAGATCCCAACATTTTGCGAAAGTAAAAGAAAATACAATTAATAAATAATTAAAAAGAAAGGTTTGTTACAACATTTTGCAAAAGTAAAAGAAAATACAATTTAGAAATAATTTTAAAAAAAGGTCTTCAGAGTTGTCTTCCTTCTCTAAATTCATCACAGAAAAGAGTAGTACGTGCGAAAAATAATAACATAAAACAATAACCAATTAAGAAATAAACAAAACGGCAAACCAATCACAGGAGAGCCTTGAGAATGATGAAGGGCAGCCTTCCTTTTCCCTTTTTCTTTTTGTATATATTTTTCTTTAGAGAAAGAGAGAGCAGAAAGTTAAAAGGAGAGAGTGTTAGAGTAGCAGTAAAAAAATAGTATGAAGATTTTGTATGAGTGTCTAACATGAGGAAAGAGTGAAATGAAATCTCTATTATATAATAATTAGATGACCAAGTAATTAAAGGTAAGAATATAATTTAAAACATAAATCAAGAAAAATAACCTTAATCAGCCTAATCAATTAATTAAAGATTTACCATAATAAAATAAGTAATAATCTGTCCAAATAAAAAAGGTAATAAAATCAATTAACATCTTAAAATGAGTAATAATCTATCCAAATTAAAACGGTAATCAAGTAAAGAAATCAAATCATTTAAGCCAAAATACATAAATAAAGTAATATTGTAGAAACAATGAAGAATGTGCGGACAAAAATATATATATTAATTGTCTACAGATCACACAATACATCTTCCATAATTAATTCCTAAATAGAATTATCAATTAGGCTAAATGCACAATTTATGCAATGGATCAATTGGTCATTCTATACATATGCTAATCTCAGCAGGTTGCAATATCAATTAAGGGAGGGAAATATGCCAGAATAGTGAATGGTCAATAACAATTATGCATTTACAAAGAAAATCAATTATACCATCCCAAAGCATTCAAATTTGAACAAGTTAACCCAAATTCAAGAATCAACTCAAAATCACTAGGCATTATTGGTGCAATAACTCGAAATCAGAATTAAGACAAACCTAATTGTGGATTGAGTCAAAACCGGATTGCATATAACAAGAACAATACAAAAAATAAAATTTCAGGCCGCAGAATAAGCATAGCTTTATATGACTGCAATGTTACCGGAATAAGTCTTGAAATACTATATCGAAAACACTCCTCACACCGGTGTAGCCATCAATCGAGTTATCAAAACTCGCTGCCGGAGAGAAGATGAGGTCGCACAGGTTGTTGCATGGTGGTTTTTGGAGGCTGTTTGGAGATGGAAGTGAAGGGGTCATTTGGTCGCTGTTGCCGGTGGGTTGGGTGACTGTCCGGGGACTTAGAACAGAGGGGAAAGAGGGTTTTGGTGGTGCTTGTAGCGGCGTTCGGAGGTCGTGCTGCATGTTGGTTCCAGAGAGGAGAGAGATAGGGGACGACAGGGTCTTTTGGTTGCTGTTTCAGGGTCGTTTGGTGGAGATTGTTGGTGGAAAAAGGGGGCGAAAAGGGTCGCCGGTTTGGGGCTCGTTGCCGCCGGCGATGAGAAGAGAAAGGAGATGGGGCCTGCAGCTCTCACTATGGAGACAGTAAAAATGGAGGGTGGTGACCATGGTGGTCAAAAGGTGAAAGTGAAAGAAGTTTTAGGGATTTTGGGGGTTAAAATGTAATTAAAGAAAATAAAATAATCTTTTAATCTAGACCATTGGATGTAAATTGATCAACGAACGAGATTGATTCTTTGAGAAATTGGGTTGAAAATTTAAAATTGAATCACAAATTGATTTAATTTAGGCAGAATTAAAGGAAAATGTGAAGGAATTGGCTAAAACTGAAATGAATTAGTGATTTCCCCTCCAAACCTGTACTACTACTACTACTACTTGTAAATATTCAATAAAGATCTAAGTTTGTTGTAGCCTGCTTGCAGGTATTTACTTTTCTTGATCTTTTAATTTCTGTTCTTATATTTTATTTTTGGTATATGCAAGGCCCATTTATGGGCTAAGTTTCTAAGTGTTGAATAATAGCTAATACAGTTTGAAAAGATCTGCCAGGGTAATGACTCCAAAATAAGAGTTTTATCTTGGATAGGGCAAGGTTTAAGATTGGGTCTGTCTAAGTTGAAACACTTTTATGGCAAACTAAGCTTCAATCATGGCGTTGGTAAGCCCTAATAGGGGTGTTCCCGACATGGTTAGTGATGAATTAATTCGGGTATAAACCTTGTAATTCCGTTGGTAAGCCCTGTATGGCAGGTATAACCGCCTAGGGGTGTTCCCGGTCGGGTTTATGACGATTAATTCGTGGTTTACGTAAAATACATTCAACTTTGTAAATTCTGTCCCAACTTTGTAAAAGATCCTACACCCTTAAAAAGGTCCTGCTCAACACTTGGTATCAAAGCCTTATTACACTTGCAGGAAAGACTACTGTTAAGACTACTGAATTAAGTTTTACCATGGATAAAGATAATGGAATTTTTAATTTATTA
>JAPFFP010000046.1:4454457-4496535 GCA_026153255.1 Solanum medicagineum
CTTAAAATTAATACATTTTTCACCTCTAGACTGATTTCAGCATATCGTTTGAGTTGAACGGTATTTGGAGGTCATTGTTTATAATATTATTCTAATTCAAATTTTTTATTTTAATTAATAAAAAAAAGTTTCCTCATTCCAAATCCACCCCTAAATAACTCATACATTTTAACTCAAAATAAGTATTGTTTTAACTCAAAGTATTTATTTTATTGAATACATTTTTTATACTATTTATTTTAACTCAAAATATTTATTTTAATTAATAAAAAAAACTCCACCCCATTCCAAACCCAAATATTTATTTAATTAATACATTTTTGAGGCATTTTATTAACGTGAGGAGCATATTTGGCCGAAAAGGTAGACAGAGGGTATATTTGGACCATTTCATATAATTAAAGGGTATATTAGACCCTTTTCTGTTTCTGAAATTATATGAAAATTCGAGTAGCCAATAGAAAACTGTCATGTCATTAATGAAAAAAAAATTATGGGCCGTTAACTTGTCGTTAACTTAAAGGACAAATTTGAGTCATTTATTAACGTTAGGGGTATATTTGGCCCAAAAGATTAACGGAGGGTATATTTGACCCATTTCATATAGTTGAAGGGTATATTAGACCCTTCTCCGTTAAGATTATAACATAGATGAACCTTTTCTCAAATAGTGATGGCATAAATGAGCAAAAGTTTTAACGGATGTTATAAATGAGTCTTTTCTCAAAGTTCAATGACATATTTGAGCTTTTTCATGTTAATTGTTCCCTCTGTTCCAAAATGAATGATCTACTTTCTATGTTAGTCTGTTTAAAAAAGAATGATCTCTTTTCTTTTTTAGCAACATTTTAGTTTCAACTTTCCATGTTACATGTTTAAAGCCACAAAATTAAATGACATTTTAGTACATTTGACATAACTTTTTATTTGCAACCACAAAATCAATTTTTTTTTTTTAAAGTCGGTGCTAAGTCAAATTAGGTCATTCTTTTTTAAACAGAGAGAGTATTATAGTTAAAGAAAGTGGCATGTGTCATTTGTTTATGACATAGTGCATAAGTTGGACCATTAACTTTTATTCAACATGTAATATTGACCTTTAATTTTGTTGGTGCACAAATAAACACTTTAACTATTCAAAATTTAAACAAAAAACATTTGAATATTACTGAAAAAATGTGTAATATACAGACGGTTCAACGTGGATTAGTGAACTACTTATTGACTTTCAACTATTTAAAATAAATACACGTAAATTTTAAAAAAAATGAATATAAATTATAATGTACGATATGGTGAAAGTAAAAATAATTGTTGGTTCATTGAGATTGAAAAAAATATGCTTGGAACAATTGTGATTTTGAAATCCACTGATGTTGTTGAAATTTGGAGTTGCATGAAGCTTTATCGCTTCTTGATGGTGCAATCATATACAATTTATATTTATTTAAATTATTTTATATCCGGTAGTTGGTCCATTTATATTCAAGAGGGAGAGAGTGAAAATACCGGATGCTAGAGGAAAGGTGTTTGAACAGAAAGTGCTATATGAATAGAGACCCTTATTTTGTCAAAAATGCTTGCACGTAGGGCACTTTTGTGGAGAAAAGACCCTAAAACCAATGCCAAAGAAACAAGAGCAGGGGCCAAGGAAAGAATAGAAGACAACAAATAACAAAACAGTAAGAGAAGATAAGGGGAAGGAGAAAGTTACAACAGTAAGAGAAGATGAGCAACAACAACCAGAGAGACAAACTAATGAGTGGCAAGTGGTCAAGCATAAATCTGAAAGAAAGAACAAGCAACAATATATGACAACCACACTGAGTAACTACAACAATAAATATGAAGCTGGAAAGATTAGTGGAAGTAAAGAGAGAGAACAGGAAGAGGCACCACCTGACAAACTCAACAAATGATAGTCTCTTGGAATGTAAGAAGCTTTTACCAAGTGGTGAAGCAGAAAGAACTAAGGTTGTTTTTGAGGAAAAATAATATTAGTGTTATAGCTATATATGAACATAGAGTAAAGGAAGAAAAGAGTAGGAGTATTATCAATAAAGTGGTACCAGGATGAGAGTGGTGTACTAATGCCAACGGACAAGGTAAGAGTAGAATCTGGTTGGCTTGGAATCCAAATAGGACTAAAGTTTAGGTAATAAAGAGACTTGCTCAGCATATACATGGGTTGGTGAAGTTACAAAATAGAGTGGAATTCCACTTTACTACAGTGTATGGCCTTCATTCAGTTAGTGCAAGAGGGCCATTATGGGGTGACATACAAAGACTTAGCAGCCAAATTAATGGATCATGGTTAATAATGGGAGATTTCAACTCTATACTAAGCCCAGATGACAGACTAGTTGGAAGCTAGGTACAAATGGGAGAAATGAAAGATTTCAGGGAAAGTGTGAGGCAATGCAATTTATCAGAGATGCCAACAGTGGAAAGAGACTTCACATGGACAAATGGTCATGTATATAATGGTATCGATAAGACTTTGGTCAATGATGAATGGATTATCAACATGTCATCAAGCCAAGTGAAAGTAATGCACCCTATGTTCTCAGATCACTCACCCATAAGTAATGATGTAGTGGAACAAATGGATAAATGTAAGAGGCCATTTAAGTTTTATAATTGTCTAGCATAGCACCAAGAGTTTGAAGATAGAGTAAAGAAGGGTTGAGAAATACATGGGAGGGGAATGCAAAGGGGTGTGGAAGAACTTGAAAAAGATTAAGCAAGAAACACAACAACTGAATCAGAATAATTTAAAGGTGTTTCAGAAATAGTAATCAGACCGAGGAAAGAGCTACAAAAGAACCAACAGAAAATGAGGCTAGCACCAACTCCACAGACACTCAGGGAAGAAGAAAAGGACCTTAAGAAAAAATTGAACAAGTGGAGCATGATTGAAGAATTCATATACAAAAAAAAATCTAGGGTTCAATGGATCAAATTGGGTGACTCTGACACCAAGTTCTTTTTTGCACAAATGAAAGGAAGGAGAGCACAAAATCAGATTACCATGCTGATGAAAGATGATGACACAACTATTATGTATCAGATAGCAATCACAAGAGAAGCAGTGGAGTTCTACACTAACCTATTGGGCAAGACAAAGTCATATATGCCAATAGCAAATCAGGAAATTCTAAAACATGCGCCAGTGCTTTAGAGGGCACAACAACTAGCATTAATAAGGGACTTCACCAAGGAGGATGTGCTGACAGCCTTGAAAAGCATAGATGACAACAAAGCTCCAGGGGTGATGGTTTCAATTCACTATTTTACAAGCAAACATGACCAATTCTAGGAGAGGAGGTAGCAGAAGCTATTCTAAACTTCTTTAGAACAAATGAAATTTATGGATCTGTGATGTGAATAGAACCATGGTGACCCTAATCCCTAAAGTTAAACACCCCAGCTCCATTAAAGGGTACATACCTATTTCCTACTGCACTAGTTTATATAAAATAATCTTTAAGATGCTTAGCAGTAGGTTACATGAGGTGCTAGAATATCTGATAGATCCTAGTCAAGCTGCTTTTGTACCTGGTAGAATGTTGGTGGATAATGTCATTCTTAGTCATGAACTTGTAAAAGGATATGGTAGAAAAGACATTTCACCTAGATGTATGATGAAAATAGACATGCAAAAGACATGAAATTTACCTAATTGATCATGACTTGTGTAAGAACTGTAACCTACCTAATTACAATTAATGGTGTTCTAAGTCCAAAGTTCAAGGCAAAGAGAGGGTTGAGACAAGGGGATCCAATATCCCCTTATCTCTTTACTCTATTAATGGAGTACCTAACCAGGCTACTGAAGAAACTGAAGAATAAAAAAGGGTTCAAATTATACCCCAAATGCTAGAAACTGAATATTGTTCAACTTAGTTTTGCAGATGATCTATTGTTATTCCCTAGGAGAGACCTATAATTAGTAAGAATGGTGTTTGATAGCTTCCAGGAGTTCTCAAAAGTGTCAGGATTGATAGAAAATTAGAGCAAAAACAATATCTACTTTGGAGGGGTTGTAGACATACAACAAGAAGAAATGCTGAGATACACAAGTTTCAAGAAGGATTTGTTACCATTCCAATATATAGGACTGCCCTTGAGTACAAAGAAGCTTACAATCAGCCAGTACCAGCCATTGATAGACAGAATGGATGCAAAGCATACAAACTTGGAATGTAAAATTTCTGTCTTATGCAGGCAGGTTATAGTTGATTCAAAGTGTTCTACTTGCAGTCCAAAACTTCTGGCCTCAGATCTTCCTCATGCCTAAGAAAATATTACAACAGATGGAAACCTTATGTAAGAGATTCGTATGGAATGGTGAAATACAGAGTAGAGATAAAGCACTATTAGCATGGAATACATTGTGTCAGCCTAAAGTAGCTACGGGGATGAATATTGTGGATATACAGGCCTGGAACAAAGTAGCAATAATCAAGAGGTTGTGGAATCCGTCAAACAAGAAAGACAAATTGTGGGTGATTTGGGTGCATTCTTATTACATAAAACAAAACAAACCTTGGAAAACATAAGCAAACCAAGCATCATGGGTTGTCAAAAAAAAAATTACAAGGAGGAAAGTACAGAAAAGCACCTTGGAGAAGGTTGGTGTGTAACAATTAGGGGAAACCCAAGTAGATATTCATTATGTATCTAGAAATCCATGAAAAACTCTACATAAATGATAGGTTGGAGAAATGGGGACTGATCACAGATACAACATGTTCACTATGTAACAAGGCAGCTGAGAGTCACCAACACCACTTTTTTGAGTGCACAGAATTAGGCAAAATATGGCATTAACTGCTTAGATGGATGAAGATCATTAGAGGGAACAAGGGATGGCCAGAAGAAGTAGATTAAGCAACAACACATGCATCAGTGACATCCGCAACAGTAGGGATCTACAAAATGACAATGGCAGCCAGAATCTATTTAGTGTGGCAAGATAGGAACAACAGCATATTCAAGAAATCTAGGTACAATTGTATGACAATAAAATTCACTTCGAGAAAATAATATTCAAGGAACGAAAAATATTGCAATAATTAGTCTTTTATTCCAAGAAGTGAGTTCTACAATCTCTATGAATCCTCTAATTTGCCTTTTCAAATATAAATTCAAGCGCTCTTTAGCTTGTTCTTGAATCTTGAAAAACTTGATAGATTTGATCTTGACTTGTATTTGAATTCAAGGGCTTTTGGGCTTGTTATTGAATTAGGTGGTCTTGATCTTGATATATGGATTTGATGATCTTGAATTTGAACTTGATATGATCTTATTCTTGAACTTGATCTTGAGTTGTACTTGAATCCAAGGGCTTTTGGGCTTGTTCTTGAATCCGGTGATCTTGATCTTGATCCGTTCTTGAACTTGAATACTTGATTTCTTGAATTCTTCTTGTTGCTTGTAGAGAAATCTGCGCATTTGATCCAAGAGCTCTCTCTGGATTCTTGTTAGAATTCTTGATGTGAATTTTGAATTATGAGGACCCTTTTATATAGTTCTAGAATAGAGGAGTCATGATAGAATTGGACTTTCTTCAAGCCAATCAGATTTAAGATGACATGGCTCAGGAAAAGTGATAAGAATAGGACTCCTTGAGTTATAATGGAATCATACTTTCTTCTGGTCAATCAGATTTAAGGTGACATGGCATAGGAAAAGTGATAAGAATAAGACTTCTTTCAAGTGACATGACAATATTTGATTGGTTGATACATATCACTTGTACATGTGGCATATCTTCATTGGCCTTTGATTTGAGATAGAAATGCCATGTCATTTTGACACATGGCACAATCCCATTGATTTCTTTATTTGACTTGGCACGCCACATCATCTGACATATGGCATCAGGTGGGCCTCTGGGATGAAAGGACATTGGGCCTAATAAAGTGGGTCATCTTTTGTAGCCCAAATAAGTGAATTTGGGCTTTTAATTAAATTCATATTTCATTGAACTTAATTAATTAACCCAACTATATTAATCTGTAATACTTTTCTGGACTAATATATTTTGAATTTAATATAATTTGAATCATATTATAAAATTTATATTTTAATAAATTTTATATGATTACAAATGCCACCTACTTCAAGTCTTGTCGGGATATTTTATCTTTTGAAGACTACGCTTGAAGTATTAGATTAAATATAAACAAAATTATTCATATAATTCCATTACTCACGCCACTTTCTTGTCAACAGTGGCTGTATAGAAATACTATGGAGAAAAGGATCATGCAAATGTCTGCATAGTAATCCCTTTTGCTCCACGTGTACATGTCCCTATAATTTGCTTTTTCCCCCCTTAATTAATCCAATAAGGATTCCTTGTCCTATTTACTTTCATACACCAAAATCTCACTGCATTGGTTGGTAAAGTAACATTGTTGTATCCCTTTAGGATGAGGAAACCTAAGCTGCCAACAATCAGGAGTAAACTGACTATAATTGTTTGTCTATAAATAGATCTGTGCTTCTCATAATTCAAGCATCAGCTTACAAATTCTTTCTCGGAATTTATCAACACAACTTTTTATCCAGGATCAACAGGTAATTCTCTCCTTTTTGTGTATTCTTTTGTTGTCCCCTTTTTTTAATCACATAGGTATTTTGCATTTCATATGAAAGTGACTAAAAAAGGAATATACATATATTTAATTCATCAAGAAATAGTTTCTTTGGTTGATGAATCATCTCTTTTTTTTAATCACATGAATATTTTGTATTTCATATGAAAGTGACTATAAAAAAGAATGTACATATATTTAATTCATCAAGAAATAGTTTCTTTGGTTGATGAATCATGTTTTCTTTTTCTTAATCACATGGGTACTTTGTATTTCATATGAGAGTGACTAAAGAAAAAAAGAATGTACATATATTTAATTCATCAAGAAATAGTTTCTTTGGTTGATGAATCATGTTTTCTTTTTCTTAATCACATGGGTACTTTGTATTTCATATGGGAGTGACTAAAAAAAAGAATGTACATACATTTAATTCATCAAGAAATAGTTTCTTTGGTTGATGAATCATCTTTTCTTTTTCTTAATCACATGGGTACTTTGTATTTCATATGAGAGTGACTAAAAAAAGAATACACATATACTTAATTCATCAAGAAATAGTTTCTTTGGTTGATGAATCATATTTTCTTTTTCTTAATCACATGAATATTTTGTATTTCATATGAAAGTGTTTAAAGAAAAGAATGTACATATATTTAATTCATTAAGAAATAGTTTCTTTGGTTGATGAATCATATTTTATTTCTTCCTTTTTTTTAATTACATGCTCCCCAGTAATCTTATTTTTATCCTTTCTGTGAAAAGAATAAAGTAAAATATTTACAAAGAAAATTGATGTTTTTTTTTTCTTTGCAATAAAGAGTCCATGATTGTTGTATTTCTTGTCAACTTGGTCCCCAGTTTTCTTTTGTTGTAGGGCCATAATTCAAGATTCTTATTATTACAAGAATTTGGTTTTGAGGTGTGAAGGGATGAATCCGCATCCCACCACTCTAAGCAAGGTAATTTCATGGTAGTCCTTATCGCGCAAAGGAATGGATACTCATTCCTGCCTTTAGAACAAGGTAACTTTCATGGTAGTTCTTATTGTGCAAAGGAATGTATACTTATTCCCACATTAAGAACAAGGTAACTTTCATGGTAGTTCCTATCGCGCAAAGGAATAGATACTCATTCCCGCCTTAAGAACAAGGTAACTTTATGGTAGTTCTCATCGCGCAAAGGAATGGATACTCATTCCTGCCTTAAGAACAAGGTAACTTTATGGTAACTCTTATCGTGCAAAGGAATGGATACCCGCCTTAAGAATAACAAAGAGCTTTTCTTGACAAGATTATATTTGTATATTTTTTTCTTGTCGTTTTGGGGTTAAGTTCGTCACTAATGACTTCTTCTATTCCTTGTAGTTTGAAAAGATGGTGATTTTCAGGCAATAAATCTGTCTCTCCACCAAACTTAAGTATCTTGTAGTCGAAACTAATGATGGGGTGGAGCAAACCAGCTTCCGGACTAAAATTCCATTAGCTGGTCGATGTGCGAATCCGTGGCCTTCTTTGAAAAACCCACTTCATATGGTGAATTGGACTTCAGTGAAAACTCACAATTCTACCAAGCTACTCAAGTTGTGGTCTCTTCAAGCACCAGATCATCATCATCCCACCATTGCAACTTTCCTTCTAAGCTTAGGTCGTCGCATAATTCAAGGTGTGGTTCGCTGGGGAGACATCATGATAGTTGAGGGAGAATATTGCCACATTCTAGGTTATTGGGAGTAGACCGAAGATGTACTTGGTAGGTGTCAAGAAGCTTTGGGTGTGGCTCAAATTTATGTCGTTTATGCATCACTTTTCACTTATGATCATAATTCAGATATTTTACAAGCATTCTGTGAAGCTTGGTGCTCCAAAACAAACACGCTTCTTACATCTGTTGGGGAATTGTCCATTTCTTTATGGGATTTACATATCCTTGGAGGCTTACCAATTTTAGGTTCTCTTTACCAATAATTGGTACCTGAGGTCAGAGAACTTTCTGGGTTTGATGAAAAGAATACAAAATATCTTCCTCGGACTTGTGAATATTTATTTGCAGCCTATCATCATCTTTGGGGTGCTAACTAAAGGGTATCTTTAGGCCAATGGATAGAGTTTTGGTGCAAGAGACCCTTAAAATATGGACCTGCTCCACCTAGGCAGGAAGACAAATCTTCTCGTCATGAACTAACGTATAATCCTAGTGGAACTTTGCCTGACACAAAGAGATGATCACATGTTGAATAAATGGTATTCTCCAAGATCGGGGTGAACTCTAACAAAAAAGATGAGACATATCTGATAGTCTACTTATCTTGTTGGTTGTGCACTTTTGTCCTTCAAAATAAGAAAGGGAATCACATTCGTCCTGGGACTTTCAAGATGGCAAGCTTGATGGCGAGTGGGAAAGGGTTAGTCTTGCAATTTCGGTATTGGTCAGTTTCTACAATGGTTTGAACAAGAACTCAACTGTATCCCAACTCAATCAAATTATAGCCCGCTTTCCCATTCATTATGTTTATGGTTGGCTTGCTCATTACTTCAAGACTCATTTTGCATTTGCCAATGGGCCCTTTGTTCCTACTATGGTAGTATATTCTGGAAAAGGTGACACAAGGTACTTTGATAATAATGATGCCAGAAAATGTATCCATGGTGGTGAGAATGTTGCTTGGTCCTCCACTATGCTGCATAAGAAGTATGCTTAGTTCTATGTAGATAATGATCGTGCATCCGAGTTGGAGACGAGCTACTTCATGAGTATCCGTTTCAATTATCTTCCCCTTACATGTAAAAATTCATTTATCATTGAGCCATACAGCCGATACCGCTTCAGTCGTCAATTTGGATTCTTCGAGAATATTCCTGGTATTATGAAAAATGATATTCGCATTGCTCATTTTTACAAGGGACTTATATTTTGGCGGATCTGCACTATGCATCGATCTTCATCACGAGAAACTTTTCCCCTAACCATGGCTAATGCGGGAGACTCTTTTGGATCTGAATATCAGATTTGGTGGAAGAAGACTCATGGGAATTTCCTTAGTGATCATTTGTAGGATTTGGTGAATGCTGCTGGACCAACTCCTGTTGTACCCTTAGAGGGTACAGATGAAGTACATATATCCAAAGTCCTCAACGCTAATACAGACAACACTTTTTCTTTAGGTACCAAGGCATCCATACAGCGAAATAAAGGAAAATATCGACTCCCTTCAGTGGCACCAAAGGAAAAGACATCTACTTAAGTTGCTCGAGTTCCTAAAAGGTTGCTTCAATATGAGGGTGAGAGTAGTAGTAGAGATTGCCGTTGGAAGAGAACAAGGGTATATCCAGATGAAAATGCTACTACGCTCGTGGTTGAACTACATGATGAGACAAGTAGCCCCTCGAGGACCATAACGACCCTTATTAAAGAGGTATGATCTAGACTTCCCTTATCGCGTATATATTAGCTCCCCTTTTTGATTATTCACCCCTTTTTTTAAATGCAAGCGAATAAAAGGAAAACTTCTATCTCTTGTGATGAGGTCAAAGATACTTTGAAGTCTAATGCTTGTGACCACCCAATGGCCGCTATGTCCGTATTTGATGGGAAGAGAGTGATCCTATATGCTCAAAAGAATTTCATCTCTTCTCTTTGGACCATTATTCGTGAGAAACTTTGTAAATGTGATGTAGATTCTGCTTCCTCTCTTAAAGACAAAATCCAACTAATCATCAAGGAGATGAAATGCAAAGATGTGGATATCTCGCCTTTAATAAAATTATTAGACTCTTTCTTTAAGTTTGCTACCTCGTATGACCAAGAAAGATCAACCTTTCATGATATGGATATGGAGACCGCAAGAAAAGAGTTGTTCCTAGCAGCGAGAGAATGTCTTTCAAATGCCATGCTTGAGGAGTATGAGAAGGTTAAAGTGATTTCCTCTCTCTAACAATCACTGGGGAACATGAGAAAGAAGATAAGAGAGCTATGCAAAAAGGCACAAGCTTTGGAAGCCAGTTTAGCAACTGCCAAGGATGAAGTCGAAGAGGCCAAGCTAGCTACCGCACTTGAAGATAAGGAATTCGATGCATGCTCTGATATAGATTTGTCCAATGGTTTGGAACAAAAGAAGGAGCATCTATATGTTTTGCATCAAGAGCTGATTAACTATAATTTATGCTTAGATTGGATTTATCCCCCCCCCCCCCCTTTATCTTCTTTTTCTTATTTTATTTTCCTTAGAGTTAGATGATACGTTAAACAATTTATGATATTGATATTTTTCCTTGTCTGATATTATGCATCTTTATGACCTTTTTTCTTTTATTGCATTCTCCCTCTTGAATTTGCTTTGGTTGCAATCTTTAACAATCTAAACTTGACCCACAACTTATAGGCCAATAAGAGTAACATAAGCTCTACTTGCAAACACTAAGAATATTAATGCTTCAAGTTATATTATAATTCTTAAGGACTTCCAAAGTTTAAACATTTTAACTTTCAAACTTGATGAATTTTTTTGTTAGTTTGAAGGCATTTAACAATCTAGAACTTCTACTTTAAGGCTTCAGCTTTCAACTTTGTAAAATTTGAAGACTCTAATTTTGTCCACATGCTTGATTTTGGATCACCCCGTAGGTTTGGGGGATTTAAATGCCTCAACTCCATACTTGGAGGATTTCAACTTGCAATCTTGGAAGATTTGAAGGATTTAAGTAGTGTATTTCGAGGATTTGAAGACTTTCAAGTATACTATTTGTGAAACCATATTTGATAGGGGTTTGCCCCTATCGAGTCACCACCATTTGGTATGAGTCCAAAGTTTGATGAAAGGTACTCACAGCTTTAACACTCATGTAAGAGATCAAGTAGGGGACATATGGTTTTTTGACACTCATGCAACTGAACTTAGAAATTCCAAGCGCCTACGTACCTCAATGAAGAGGATCAAGTCACAACGTAGTTCTGGGAGGGTGAGTTTTTTTTTTTTTGGGTGCACTATACACAGTTTATACTCTTGCGGGACAGGAGTAACATGCAGTTTATGCTCGTACGTCACGGAGCATCATCTCACTTCAAGGGTAGTACCTCTTTAGGAATTTTGCATTTGTGGGACCAACCCTTACGCCATCCGCATCGACAAGTTTGTAAGCACCATTTGAATACATTTCTTGTACTACATATAGTCTATCCCACTTCGAGGTGAATTTCCCCCCAGACTTATGTGAAGTGATAATGGGTCTCCTTACTGCGAGGACTTGGTCTCCGACTTGAAAGCAGCTCAGGCTAACCTTTTTGTTAAAAGCACGAGATAGACGAGCCTGATAGCATTCAAGATTTCACTGAGCTTTGAGCCTCTTTTCATCTAGCGCTTCTAACTCAGAGAGATTTTGTCGTGCATTCTCTTCTTCAGTAAGTCCCTCTTGAATAGCAAGTCTCATGGAAGGTATCTGCCATTCAAGTGGAAGGACTGTTTCAACTCCAAAAGCAAGCGAATATGGGGTTGCTTAAGTTGGTGTGTGGTATGTTATCTTATATGCCCTTCTTTCATTCTTTCATGGTAGTCTCATTTGGAATTAGAGACTACTTTTTTCAGGAGATTGCATAGAGTCTTATTGAACGCTTCAGCAAGACCATTGGCGGTAGCATAATACATAGTGGATTTGCGTGGCTTCAAGCCGAAAAGATCACAAATCTTATTTATCGATTTGTTATCAAATGGCTTACTATTGTCGGTTATTATGTATCAAGGAATGTCGAATCGGTATATGATATCCACCCGAATAAAGTTTGCAACATTTTCCTTCTTTACTTCTTTGAGAGTGACAGCTTCAGCCCATTTTAAGAAGTAATCTGTTGCAGCCAAGATATATAGGTGCCCACCAGAAGATTTTGGGAATGGTCCAACTACATCCAATCCCCAAGCATTGAATGGCCAAGATGCAATAGTTGGGTGTAAAACTTCAGGTGGTTGATGTATGAAGTTTGCATGGAATTGACAAGCTTTGCACCTTCAAGCATAATCCAAGCAATATTTTACTATCGTTGGCCAATAATACCCCATTCTCTTTATATGAAAGTGGAGCTTTGGTCTATATTGATGCGATCCACATACTCCTGAATGCATTTCTTGTAGAGTTTGACTTGCTTCTTCCTTTCCCATACATCGAAGGAGTACCCCCTCAAATGATCTTCTATATAGTGTGTCCTTATAGTAAAGGAAACGAGGTGCACAACGATGGATGTCAGTCTTTCTTCTGGACTCTTCTGGGAGTATCCCGTAACATAGTCAATGATAACTTGTCGCTAGTCCTCTCTGTTGGCTTCGGAAACTGCAACGACACGCTCAAGTTTATTCTCTATATCTTCATCTTCATCCAGTGGTGGTACTACCCATTTCTAGCAGATAGTAACTTGCGTTTGATCAGGAAAAGTTAGAGTTGAAGCTAGAGGAGCACGACATCTGCTATTTTATTTTCCTTTCTCGGCACATGTTGGAGGGTTACATCTCCGAGCCATCCTATTAACTTTTGAGCATAACAGTGATAGGGGTGCAGTTCTGGCTTTTTGACCTTATAGATTCCCAAAAGCTATTTAATCACTAACTGAGAGTCACCAAAGACTTGTAGTTGTAATTGTTTCATGTCGACCGCCATTTCAAGACCAAGTATCAATGCTTGATATTTTGCTACATTATTAGAGCAATGTTGTTTCAATGTGAAGGAGAATGGTAGGAACTCTCCTTGTGAAGTGACAAACACCACTCCAGCGCCAGCTTTGCCACGATGTGCAGCCCCATCAAAGTATATCTTCTAAGGAGGTTGTATTTCAATGGCCATTGCATCTTCATCAGGGAGCTCATCAGTTAGCTCCCAGTCGTCTGGTATCGGATGGTCTGCCAAGAAGTCTACTAGTGCTTGTCCCTTTACAGCTTTTTGAGGGACGTAAACGATCTCAAACGGTTGGAATTGGAGATACCACCTTACCAGTCGGTCGTTGAGGACTAGTTTTGACATGGCAAATTTGATGGGATTTCCTTTAGATATCAGACGAACAAAGTGATCTTAAAAATAGTGATTCATCTTTTGAATTGAGAAGACTAGAGCTGAACACAACTTTTCGATTGGCTAATAATTTAGCTCATTTGACGTCATCATTCTGATCAAGTAGTAGAGGGAATTTTCTTTTCCTTCACAATTCTCTTGAGCTAATAGGACTCCAACTAACCTTTCTTGTGCTGCAATGTAGAGTATCAATGGCTTTCTAGGTATAGGGGTTTCTAGAACTAGAGGGTTCGCCAGATATGCTTTGATATTTTCAAAAGCTTCACTACATATTTGGTCTCACTTAAAAGGAACACCCTTTTTCATAAGATGACTGAATGGTTGGCATCTTCCAGCTAGATTCGAGATGAACCTTCTCAGGTAAGCTAACTTTCCTTGAAGGCTTTTTAACTCATGAATGTCTCTAGGCTGGGGAATCTTCAAGATGGCATCAACTTTAGCTTGATCAATCTCAATCCCTCGATGTCGCACAATCAAGTCAAGAAACTTACCTAAAGTAACCCTAAAGGCACATTTCAATGGGTTCATCCTTAGCTGATATTTTCGGAGCAATTCAAACACCATTCTTAAGTCTTTCAAATGGTCACCCCTCTTTTTCGACTTCATTACCAAGTCATCAACATAACATTCGACGTTTTTCTACATAGCCCTTTGATATGTGGCACCATCAATTTTTAGACCAAAAGGCATCACTTTGTAGCAATAGATACCTTTAGGCGTGCAAAATGCAGTGAGTTCTTTATCCTTTGGTGACATGCGGATTTGGTTATAACCAAAAGAACCATCCATGAATGACATTATCTCATAACCAGTTGTAGCATCAATCATTAGCTCTGGAATAGGGAATGGGAACTCATCTTTAGGGCATACATTGTTGAGATCTCTGAAGTCAACACAAACTCGAATTTGGCCATTCTTCTTCCTCATAGGGACAATGCTTGAAATCTACGTGGGGTATTTAACTTCACGAATGAAGCCTACCTCATTGAGCATGTTGACTTCATTCTCGATCAATGGGACTAACTTTTGCCTAAAACATCTTTGGGCGTGCTTCATAAGACGAGCACCATTCTTGACTGCCAATTGGTGGACTGCTATTTTAGGATTTAAGCCAGGCATTTCCTTGTAACTCCAAGTGAAGACATCCTTATACTCTTTGAGTAGATTCATATAAGCATTTTCTTCCTCAACTTCTAGAAAAGCGCTTAAGTAAGTTGGCCTTAGGTCTTCATCAGTGCCAAGGTTAACTTCCTTTAAAGGATCTATCGTGGCTTTCACTCCTTCTTCCAGTCCTGGTGGAGCATCTCCAGCGTCTTCTTCCTCTTGTGGATCATTCTCACTAACAGATATATGGTAACATCGAGCTATATATTCTGATCCTCCATCAACCTTTACTTGAGATGAGGCATCGAGCTCCCTCAAAGCTGTAATATGATATGAGCAGCCTACACTTTATTCATCTTCCTCATGTTCTTTGGTGTAAACCACGGTGTGAGTCTTTGCCTTTAGCACCTCTCCACATGAAACCATGAGTACCACTTTTTGTTTCATCCTCGAGGGAATTGTGCTTTGGATATCCTTTTGGATAAGCGGAGCAAGTGTTGTCACCCTTAGGTAACATCTCCGATGCTTCTTATTTTCTTTCTTTAATTATCCCAACCTCTCGAACACAGAAGTTCTCGTAGTGGGTTTTCCAAGTCGATCGAAGACAGAAGGCCTTTTGTTAGAAGAAGAAGACTCATCTTCGATGGTGATGTAATTGTTACTTGCTCTTCTTATGGAAATACAGACTGGATGTGGTTGGCTATAGCCCAAACCACTTTCCTGGTGAGATCATCTTATGGGAGTTTCCTTAATTTAGACTGCTCATTAGGGTTGTATCCAGCCTTTGCAAGTAACTTGTAAGAATTTGGATCAAAGCCCTTTGTACGTTTTGTAGGGAATGGCATATCTTGAGGTTGATTTTGAGCCACAAACTCTCCTAGTAGCTTTGAAGACAAGTTAATTGCATCAATGTGGTTGATAGGAAGAGCTAGCCCTACCAGTACATTTCTCTGAACATCAGATGATTGACTTGCATCTTTCTTTACCTTCAGAGAGGTACAAAAGTTGGCTTCTTCTTCGAAGACACAATTTTCTCTTTATCTGGATAGGCATCTATCTCCCCAATACTAGCCTTGACCTTTCCAACAACCACATCAGTTCTTTTGTTGGCAGGTGTATTGGGCTTGGTCGATTTGACATCGTCATGTTTTACTTCCTTCACAATGTAATTCTTCAGATAGAATTTTGCATCAGCAAAGTGTGACTCAACTTCAGTGAAAGGATTATCATCAGCAACTATGTTCCTTTCAATTCCATCTTGAAGATACTTCAAACATTGATAGTAAGAGAATGAGATAATTTTATTCTCATGTACCCAGGGCCTACCAAGCATGTATGATTTCTTTGCATCGATCACATACATCTACGCATTAGATCGCAAATCACCAATACGGATTTCTAACTTGATGGAGCCTATAAACCTCTGCCTCCCTTGGTTGAATCCTTGTATTAATAGACGACTTTCACTAAGTTTCTCAATCGTGATGCCCAGTTCTTTCAATGTATGGATGGGCAGAATGTTAACTCCAGATCCTTCATCAATCAAGATTCTATTTATCCTCTTCTCTAGCACATGACCTACCATGTACAAAGGACGATTATGTAGCTTTTCACCAAGTAGGATATCATCCTCTGTAAATGTGATTTTTGTATGACATACATGTGTTTCTTGAGAAGAAGGTTCTCCAGGCTTCTCAGAATATAAGGGAGACGCTTTTGATGAAGTTTTGCCCATTGCTTCTGATTCACCCATGGGAGATATCTTTGATGAAATTTCACCTACTATTTCTCCTTTGTCGATGTTCAAAATGATTCCTCATTGCTGTCTTGGACAATTCTAGTATAAAACCAACTTGGCAAAAACTCTCAAAAAGTCATAGGACATCGAGCCTTCTGGTAGTGATGCACTTCCACCTTTTCTTTCTTTAGATGAGTGACTAGCTTTTGCATCCTTGGTCTCCTCACCATGCTTCCCCTAGTTGGTTGCTTAGATGATTCTCTTTGTGAACTTATCTTCTTACATCTTCTCCTAGTCATGAGAATCCAATCTTCATTATTATCTCTATCAATTTGGATTTTATTTGGCTCTAATGACTTCTCTTTTTCAGGAGTCTATATCTAGTTTGGGTCAAGCAAGCCAAAAGTGATAGAGATTTGGTTAGAAATTGCTTTCTTATCATCAAGGAAAATCTTCTCCTCCCTAGCCAATAACGTGACTTTGTCCTTGAAGAGGAAACACTTTTCAAGAGGATGACCGAAAAGTCTATGATATTTGCAATAGTTTGGATCATTAGTCTTTCTAGCTTCATCGGGTTGTTTCATTTCCAGTAACTCGATGAGCTTCAGTTCAACCAGTTCATCAAATATTTGAGAAACATCAGAATCTAGAAAGGGATATTCTTTTTCTTGCATCTCCTTTAAAGTCAACTTTCAATTTGGACGTCCTTGAAAAGTTTTCTTTACACTTTGCTTCCTGCTCCCCTTCATAGTAAACTTCACAGGCGATGCATTGACATTCATGGATTCCTTGTTATCATTCTTGAGCACAAATTTGCTCTATTTCTTCGGTTCCTGCTTGTCTTTTTCTTTTCGAGGATCATGAACAAGCATCCCATCTTTTTCGGCAGAAGACATGCTCAACTCCATATCATGAGCACGAGTCGCTAGATCTTCAAAAGACAGATTTGATCTCTTGTAAGATGTACAGAAGCCCAGTGCATTCCTTGGATACATATTTCTATTGCAGAAGCTTTACTAAGTCTATCTTTGCAGTTGAGACGTGTGTTCCTCCATCAATTTATGAAGTCAATGATTAGTTCATCCTTTCCTTGGCGAGTATTTATTAGTTATACCATGCTCACTGTACGCCTTGTGCTATAGAAGCGATTAAGAAACTCATGCTCCGATTGCACCCAATTATCAATGGAATGAGGCTTAAGATCTGTGTACTAGTCAAAGGCATTTCCTTTCAAGGAACGGATGAATTGTTTGACGAGATGGTTTCCATAGGTCCGACCATTATTACATGTCTCCACAAAGTGTGCAACATACTGCTTTGGATTTCCTTTGCCTTCGACTTGCTGAAATTTTGGGGGTTGATAACCGACAGGCATTATAAGACTATCAATCATTGAAGTGTAAGGCTTAGCATACATATGTGAATACCTTGTGGAGATTTCATAGTTGCCTTTAATGGTCCCTTCAGTGAACTCCTTTAATTGATCAAGTGGAATCATTCCTTAGGCAGAAACTGGCAGCTCCTTAAGAGTCGGTGCTTGCTTCGTAGGATTTTTAGTCTCTTGAATCTCAATACCCTTCCCAGGTGCATGGCTATATTCCGTATCTAATATGCCATCTACTTTATACATTAACTTATCGATGCGAGACTCTTGGTGTTATATATGCCTGGTGAGTCCTTCAATTGTTTTCGTCAGATTTGCATGTTGTTACTCTGTGGATGAAGCATTAGTTGCATTGCTTGCATGAATGTTGGAAGCATAGAAGATTAGCATAGATTACCATGGAAGTTGATCTTCAGAGGTCTCACATTATGTGACGCATGTGGAGAAGACTCATTGGACGAGTCCTGGTCTTTCTTTGTAGTAGAATTCTTGGAACCAGAGACCTCATGTAGAGCTAAAGTCTGCTTGATTTTCTCAGAAGCACTGCTTCCTCCGTCTGAAGCATTTGTAGAGGGCTTTGCTCTCCTTGGGGTTGAAGATCCAAAATAAGGAGTTGGTGTAGACGACACTCGCAGTGTTTGTTGTCCTAGCATAGTGGCTTTGCTCCTTGTAACAACTCCAACACTACCAGAAGTAATACCCAGGATCCCCTCTACTTCAGCGGAGGACTTGGAATCAACAACCTTAGAGGAAGTTGATTGGGAGTTAATCTTCTTGGAAGCTATTTGAATATTCTTTAATTCTTGAAAACAAAAGTTGAGATGAGAGGTAGAGAGTGTCCCATTGGGCATTCTAAAATTTATATAACAATGAAATTCACATCGAGAAAATAATATTTAAGGAACGAAAAATATTGCAACAATCAGTATTTTATTTCAAGGAGTGAGTTCTACAATCTCTATGAATCCTCTGAATCGCCTTTTCAAATATAAATTCAAGGGCTTTTTGGCTTGTTCTTGAATCTTGAAAAACTTGATAGATTTGATCTTGACTTATATTTGAATTCAAGGGCTTTTGGGCTTGTTCTTGAATTCGATGGTCTTGATCTTGATATATGGATTTGATTATCTTGAACTTGATATGATCTTGTTCTTGAACTTGATCTTGACTTGTACTTGAAGCGAAGGGCTTTTGGGCTTGTTCTTAAATTCGGTGATCTTGATGCGTTCTTGAACTTGAATGCTTGATTTCTTGATTTCTTGAGTTCTTCTTGTTGCTTGTGGAGAAATCTACGTGTTTGATCCACGAGCTCTCTCTGGCTTCTTGTTAGAATTCTTAATGTGAATTCTGAATTTTGAGGACCCTTTTATATAGTTGTAGAATAGAGGAGTCATGAGAGAATCATACTTTCTTCCGGCCAACCAGATTTAAGGTGACATGGCTCAGGAAAAGTGATTAGAATAGGACTCCTTGAGTTATAATGGAATCATGCTTTCTTTTGGCCAATCAGATTTAAGGTGACATAGCGTAGGAAAAGTGATAAGAATAGGACTTCTTTCAAGTGACATGGCAATATTTGATTGGTTGAGACACATCACTTGTACATGTGGCATATTTTCATTGGCCTTTGATTTGAGATAGGAATGTCATGTCATTCTAACACATGGCGCAATCCCATTTATTTCTTTATTTAACTTGGCATATCACGTCATCCGACACGTGGCATCAAGTGGGCCTCTAGGATGAGAGGACATTGGGCCTAATATAGTGGTCATCTTTTATAGCCCAAATAAGTGAATTTTAGTTTTTAATTAAATCCATATTTCATTGGACTTAATTAATTAACCCAACTATATTAATATATACTACTTATTTGGACTAATATATTTTGAATTTAATATAATTTGAATCATATTATAAAATTTATAATTTAATACATTTTATATGATTATAGCAACATAGAGGCAATGACTAGGCAGTGTGTCTAGGCAATTCATTGTTGAAGTTCCATATACCCCAAATTGGCTAACTACTTGCAACATTACAATTATTATCCATAGTTTAGGTTAAGCCAATTAGTAGAAAAATGAATAGAGCTCTGAGGTTGGGAATGTCCAAACCTATAGTTTCAAAGTTGTAAATATTGATAATCTGGTAATGAAAAGAAGTTACCAAAAAAATATATATCAGTTCAAGTAAATATTGTGGATCAATATAATTTGTTTAATACTTTAAATCTAATAAAATATGGATTTAATTAAAAACTCAAATTCATTTATTTAACCTATAAAAGATGAGCCACTCTATTAGGCCCAATATCATCTCATCCTAGATGCCCATTTGATTCCACGTGTTGGATGATGTCGCATGCCAAGTCAAATAAAAGAAGCCAATATGATCATGCCATTTGTCAAAATGACATGCATTCCTATCACAATTAAAGACAAATAAAAATATGTCACATGCACAGCTGACGTGTTTCAATCAAATATCACCATATCACTTGAAAGGATACCTATTTTAATTACTTTTCCTTAATCTGATTGACCAAAAGAAAGCCTGATTCCAAAATAAATTCTCTATTCTACAACTATATATAGGGGTCCTCATAAATCAGAATTCACATACAAGCTAACAAGAAGCCAGAGATAGCTCGTCGATCAATTGCCACAGATTTCTCTACAAGCATCAAGTTCAAGAATCTAAGTAATCAAGCATTTAAGTTCAAGAATGCATCAAGATCACCGGATTCAAAAACAAGCTTCAAGCATTCAAGTTCAAGAACGCATCAAGACCACCGAATTTAGGAACAAGCCCAAAAACCTTTGAATTCAAGTACAAGTCAAGATCAAGTCTATATCAAATTCAAGTCCATATCAAGTCTATATCAAATTCATAAATAAAGATCAAGATCACAAGATTCAAGATCATGCCCAAAGCCCTTGAATTTAAGTATAAGTCAAGATCAAATCCACCAAGTTTTACAAGATTCAAATCAAGCTAAAGAGACCTTGAATTTATTTTTAAAAAGGTGAATCAGAGGATTCAAAGAGATTGTATAACTCACTCCTTGAAATAATATACCACGTACTAATATTTTTTGTTCCTTGATTAATATTTTCTCGATGTGAATTTTATTGTTATACGAATTCTGGCACGACCAGTGGGACAATCTCTACCTCTCATCTCAACTTTTCAAGTATCAAAAAATATTAAAATGACTTCTAAGAAGACCTGTCAATCAACTTCCTCTAAGGCCCCTGACTCCAAGTTCTCTGAAAAAGTAGAGGGAAACCTTGGTGTTACTTTTGGAGTGTCCGAGAAGTTACAAGGAGAAATACTATTGTGTTAGGACAACAAACACTATGAATGTTGTCCACACCAACTCCTGATTTTGGATCTTTAAACCCAAAGGGAGAAAGGTCCTTAACAAATGCTTGAGAACGAGGAAGCAGTATTGCTGAAAAGATCAAGAAGACTTTAGCACTACTTGAGGTCTCTGATTCCAAGAACTCTACTAGAAAGAAAGACCATGGCTCATCCAATGAGTCTTCTCCATATGCATCACGTAATGTGAGCCCTCTGAAGATTAACTTTCACAATAATCAATGCTACTCTTCAATGCCTCCAACAATCCAGAAAGCAATGTCAACTAATGTTTTATCCATGGAGGAACAACTTGAAAATCTGGCAAAGATGATTGAAGGATTGACCAAGCATGTACAACACCAAGAGTCTCGCATCGATAAGTTTATGGGTAGGGTAAATGGCTTACTAGATGGGGAATCTATCCACACACCTAGAAAGGGTATTGAAATTCAAGAGAGTGAAAATCATGTGAAGCAAACACCTTCTATTAAGGAGATGCCAATTTCTGTCGAAGGGATGATCCCACTTGATCAATTAAAGGAGTTCATCGAAAGGACCATCAAAGACAAGTGCTCAGTCTCCTCCAATTCTTCCCATATGTATGCCAAGCATTACACTACAAGGATTGATAACCTTACAATGTCTGCCAGTTATCAACCTCCCAAATTTCAACTGTTCGAGGGAAAAGAAAATCGAAAGCAACATGTTGCACACTTTGTGGAGACATGTAATAATGTTGGGACCTATGGAGACTATCTCGTCAAGTAGTTCATTTGGTCCTTAAAAGGAAATGCCTTTGATTGGTACAAAAATCTCAAACCTCATTCTGTTTATAGTTGGGAACAACTAAAGCATGAGTTTCTCAATCATTTGTATACCACATGCCACATAGTAGCATGGTAGAATTCGCAAATACTCGCCTAAGGAAGGATGAACAAGTCATCAACTTCATAAATTGATGGAGGAACATGAGCCTAAATTGCAAAGATAGACTCAGTGAATCTTCTACAATAGAAATGTGTATCCAAGGAATGCATTGGTGTCTTCTCTACATCTAACAATGAATCAAGCCGAAGTCCTTCGAAGATTTAGCTACTAACACTCATAACATGGAGTTAAGCATGTCTTCTGTAGAAAAAGATATGATGTCTATCCATGATCCTAGCAGAGGAAAGAACAAGCAAGAACCCAAGAAATAGAGCAAATTCGTGCTAAAAAATGACAACAAGGAAACCATGAATGTCAGTGCGTCGCCCATGAAGTTCACTACAAAGGAAAGTAGGAAGCAAAGTGTGAAGAAAAGTTTTCAAAGACGTCAAAATCGAAAATTGACCTTAAGGGAGATGCAAGAGAAAGAAACATCCTTTTCTAGATTCTAATATCTTTGAAATATTTGATGAATTATTAGAGTTAAAACTCATTGAGCTGCCAGAGATGAAGCAGCCCGATAAAGTTGAAAAGACCAACAACCCAAACTATTGCAAATATCATAGACTTTTGGGTCACCCTCTAAAAAAGCTTTTTGTCTTCAAGGACAAAGTTATGCAATTGGCTAGGGAAGAGAAGATTTTTCTTGATGATGAGAAAACAAGTTCTAACCAAATCTCTATTACTTTTGGCTCTCTTGACCCAGTCCAAACATATACCTCTGAGAAAGAGAAGTCATTAGAGCCAAAGAAAACCCAAACTGTTGAGATGATGATGAAGGTTGGATTTTCGTAACTAGGAAGAGACGTGACAAGACAAGTTCAGAAAAAGAATCATCTAAGCAACCGACCGGAGGGAGGATATTGAGGAGACCAAATAAGCAAAATCCAGTCAAACATCCAAAGAAAGCAAAGCTAGAAGTGCATCACCACTATAAATCATAACGTCCCATGACTTTTGGAGAGTTACTACCAAATTGGTTTTACAAAAAGACTATCCAGAATGACAGCGAGGCATCGTATTTTAATACAAACAAAGGAGAAACAATAGGTGAATCTTCATTTAGGATGTCTCATATGGACAAAGAAGAAGCGATTGGTGAAACTCCACAAAAATGTCCATTTTATCTTTTGAAAAGCCTATAGAACCCTCTTCTTAAGAAGTACATACACGTGACACAAAAATCACATTTACAGATGATGATCTTCTATTTGGTGAAAAACTACATAATCATCCTTTGTATATGGTAGGCAACGGGTTGGAGAAGGGCATAAATAGAATTGTGATTGATGAGAGATCTGGAGTTAACATTCTCCCTTTCCATACATTGAAACAACTGGGTATCATGATTGAGGAACGTAACGAAAGTCATTTGTTAATACAAGGATTCAATCAAGGGAGGCAGAGGTCTATTGTATCCATCAAGTTAGAACTATATTGGTGATCTGCGATCTAGCACATAGATTCATGTAATCAATGCAAAGACTTCATATAATATATTGTTGTCCAGGCCTTGGTTACATGAGAACAAAATCGTCTCATCCTCTTATTATCAATGTTTGAAATATCTTCAAGATAGAGTTGAAAGGAAAATAGTTGTTGATGATAATCCTTTCGCTGAAGTTGAGTCACACTTCGCCGATGAAAAGTTCTATTTGAAGAATCATATTATGAATGAGGCAAAACTTGATGATGACAAATTGAATAAGTCCAATAAGCTTGCAAGCAAAAGAACTAATGTGGTTGATAAAAAGGTCAAGACCAATATTAAGGAGTTTGATTCCTGTCCAAACAAAAGGAAGATCATGCCCTTGAAAAAGAAGTCAGCTTCTGTACCCGCTATGTTTCGAAGGTAAAAAAGGAGGTGAGTTATCTGACATTCAAGGAATTGTACTGGGAGTGACTCTTCCAATCAAACAAATTGTTGCAATCAACTTATCTTCAAAGCTACTAGAAAAGGTTGTGGCTCAAAATCCACTGCATGATATATGCCACACCCTACCAAACGTACAAAAAGCTTTGATCCAAAATGTTCAAGTTATTTGTAAAGGCTGGATATGACCCTAATGAGCCATCTAAATTAGACAAACTCCTAACTCCCATCAGAGGTTGTCACCAGGCAAGCCAGCAATCAATTAGGCTATCATTTACCATCGCTAGTTCATATCTCCATAAAAAGAGCAAGTAATAGTTTTATCACCATATAAGATGAGTCTGCTTCTTCTAACAAAAGTCCATCTATCTTTGATTGACTTCGAAGACCAACTTCTATTTTTGAGAGGCTGGAGTAATTAAAGAAAAAGAGTAACAAGCATCATAGAATTTACCTAAGGGTGACGACACTTGCTCTACCTATCCAAAAGGATATCCAAAGCACAATTCCCTCTAGGGTGAAACGTAAAGTGGAGCTTATGGTTTCATGTGAAAAGGTACTAAGGTCAAAGACTCACACCTTTGTTTACACCAAAGAGTATGAGGAAGATAAAGAAAGTGTAGGCTCCTCATATTATATTACAACCCTAAGTGAGGTCAATGTGTCATCTCAAATGACGATTCATGGAGAGATGGATGATACTTCTTGGTGCTATCATATATCTGTCAATGATAATGATCCACGAGAAGGAGAAGAAGAAGATATAGGAGATATCCTGCTAGAACTGGAAGAAGGAGTGAAGTCCGCAGTAGATCCCTTACAGGAAATTAACCTTGGACCCGATGAAGACCCAAGGCTAACTTATCTGAGCGCCTTTCTAGAAGCTAATAAAGAAAACACTTATATGAATATACTCAAAGAATATAGGGATGTCTTTGCTTGGAGTCACATAGAAATACCTAGCTTAAATCCTAAAATAGTGGTCCATCAACTGGTAGTCAAGAATGGTACTCGTCCTATCAAGTAGGCCCAAAGTTGTTTTAGGCCAAAGTTGATTTAGTTGATTGAGAATGAAGTCAACAAGCTCATTAAGGAAGGCTTCATTCATGAGGTTGAATATCCTACGTGGATTTCAAGTATCGTTCCCGTGAGGAAGAAGAGTGGCCAAATTCGAGCGTGTGTTGACTTTAGAGATCTCAATAACGCATGCCCAAAAGATAAATTTTCGCTTCCTATTCTAGAGTTGATAATTAGTGCTACCATTGGTTATAAAGCAATGTCATTCATGGATGGTTCTTCTTGCTATAACCAAATCCGCTTGAAACCAGAAGATGAAGAACTCACTGCATTTTGCACCCCTAAAGGTATTTATTGCCACAAAATGATGCATTTAGGTCTAAACAATATTAGTGTCACATATCAAAGGATATTAAGAATATTTTTGATGACTTATCCACAAAATGCCAAATATTATGTAGATGGCTTAGTGATGAAGTCGAGTAAGAAGGGCGATCATTTGAAATACTTAAGAATATTGTTTGAACTGCTCTGAAGATATTAACTAAGGATGAACCCATTGCAATGTTCCTTTAAGGTTACTTTTGGAAAGTTTCTTGGCTTCATTTTGTGACATCAAGGAATTGAGATCGATTAAGCTAAAGTTGATGCGATCTTGAAGATGCTTGAGCCTCGAGACATTCATGAATTGAAAAGCCTTCAAGTAAAGTTAGCTTATTTGAGGAGATTCATCTCAAATCTAAATGGAAGATGCCAACCAGCCTTTTCAAGGTTACTTCTGGAAAGTTTCTTGGCTTCATTGTGTGACATTGAGGAATTGAGATCGATTAAGCTTAAGTTGATGCGATCTTGAAGATGCTCGAACCTCGAGACATTCATGAATTGAAAAGCCTTTAAGTAAAGTGAGCTTACTTGAGGAGATTCATCTCAAATCTAAATGGAAGATGCCAACCAGTCAGTGATCTTATGAAGAAAGGTGTTCTTTTAAGTGGGACCCAATATGTAGCAAAGATTTTTATAGTATCAAAGTATATCTAGAGAACCGTCCAGTTCTAACAAGCCCTAGACCTGGAAAACCATTGATACTCTATACTGCCGCACAAGAAAGGTCCATAGGAGCCCTATTAGCTCAACAAAATGGTGAAAACAATGAAAACTCTCTCTACTACTTGAGCAGAATGATGATGACAAATGAGTTGAATTATTCGCCAGTTGAAAAGTTGCGTTTGGCACAAGTCTTCTTAATTCAAAAGATGAAAAACTATTTTTAAGCTCGCGTCATCTGCCTCATTTCTAAAGAAAATCCCATACAAGTTTGTTATTTCAAAACCAATCCTCAATGGATCGATTGGCAAGGTGGTACGTCCAATTCCAACAGTTTGAGATTATGTGTGTCCCTTAGAAAGTTGTAAAGGTATAAGCATTAGCAGACTTTTGGTGGATCACCCGATACAAGACACATGCACGGGCATAAGCCTACGCTCACATAATAGATCAAACTTGATAGAGAAATATGCAGATACATAAGTGTGGATCCATGATCAAATAATACCGATGTAGGCTTGTGATTGACTAGTACAATACCTGTAATAACAACATCTAATGCCTCAGCCTCGGGTCTCTTAAAAAAAGTATAGAATTTTCGCCTCTACCCCTAGCTATCTAAGTAAAACCTCTACCATCTTTCTGTCCCACTACATCAGTTGTTCCTTCACCCCGGAGTACGTCCACCTTTGCCGGGCTGACCTTTACCACGACCCCTAACCTGAGGGGCTTTAGCTCTGACTGGGGGAGCCTGATATCTGATCAGTGCCCTTGAATATGAGCGGTATGGCCTCGCATGAGTCTGGTGGGGAAAAATTCGAGCACATTATCTGGAGCACCACACCCACAATATAACCTCGGGTACTAAGGGGACTGAGAAGATGGAGGGGGAATGTTGCAACCACCTCGGCCTATAGGCCTCTATTGAGAGCTAGATGGTCCTTGACTATAACCATGAGCACCACGAGGCTTGGACTCCCTTCGAAGCTGGCGAGGAAGCATGAACTAGACCTCGGTGTTGAAAAGTACCACCTCCCCTATGAAATCCTCTACCCCTTGATGAGGTACTAGTGAAATGACCTAAAGGTCGAACCCTTTTGGCATCCCCAAACTTCTATCTCAATAATAGCTCTTCCTTCTTGACGGTCCTACTATAATCTAGAATAAAGCACCCTCATGTGAGGATCTGAACACATGAGACCAAATGGAGAATTCAAATCCCTTTACGAACCTATGAACTTTCTCTGCCTCAGTGGTTGTCAACGACAAAGTATGTCAGGGCAGTTGATAATATCTAGCCTCATACTCAGCTATAGTCATGCCACCATGGGTCAAAGTCTCAAATTTGGACCTGTTATTCTCTCTAACACTCTAGGGAATGAATCTCTCCTGAAAATCCTCTAAAAATACCTCCCACTCTACTAGTGAGAATCCGGCTGGCTTGGAACACATATAGGATTGCCACAACTCTTGAGCTGATCCTCTCAACTATAAAGCAACAAATCTAACCCCACGTGAATCCACTAAGCCCATTGCCTCTAACATCTCAGAACTCAAGGTAAGGAACTCATAAGCGTCCTCTCCCTTACCACCCTGGAACTGGAATGATTTTATCTTCTAAAACCACTCATATCTCTGTTGATCATCTGCTGCCAGTACCGGCTGATGAAAAAGTTGAGTTGGAGAAAGCATAGTGAGCTGGCGTATCCACTGACACATGCTGAGGCATATAAGGTTGTTAGCCCACTAAAGCTAAACTGATCTGCCATATAATCATCAAAATAATGATGCTGCTCCGGCACTTGAGGAAGGGGAACCTTACCCCTAGCCAGTCCCTATGGTACACCTCAGGCAATGGTCTCAAGCATGCACATCATCATCTGTAGTGTGCCTTGAAGAATAACTGAATCATTGGCCTCTGGAAGAGCCTGGTGCTGCCTAGCTCGAGTAAATGCTCAGGTGACATGCCTCTATCATAATCCCTCGTAGGAGTGGCACCACGGGCATGTCCTCGGCCCCTAAACATCTAGCTCTACCTCTACCTCTCCCTCGAGCTGAGGCCTCAACTGTAGCCTCACGAGCTAGCTCCTAAGGTCTATCTATAGAAGATCTAGTTCTGGGTATCTGCCAAAAGAATACACAACACTCAGCAACCTCACAACAACCACACACGACAAGAATTGAAAGAACATAAAGAAAATTTCCTAATAGTCTCCGTAGACTATCAAAGATAAGTAACGGATGTCTTTGCATCGATCCTTAAGACTCTACTCGGCTGGGCTTGTACACATGTGAGACCTATGAACCTGGGGTTCTGATACCAAATTGTCACAACCCAAAACTGGGTGTGATCGCACTTGCCTAACCCGCCAAGACAAGTAAGCCAAAAGCTACTCAATTCAATATTAAAACTAAAGCAGAAGGGATAAAGTCTAAAGATAAGACAAGCACTATAATATCAAGTCAATAAAACCATCTCAAGACTAGTGTCACATGTGCAAGCCTCTAATGTAGAATATAGTAGAAAATAAATACAAGTCTGAGTCTCAGTCTTCAAATACAACATAAGATATACCGAAAAGATTTCGAGAGTCTGCCAAAATAGACAAGCTGCTACCTCTCAAATATCCAGAAGCTCGATCTGTATATATGGAAGCTAACTCGGGTAGAACCAGGCTCAAAATCTACACACATATGTAGAAGCAAGGGTGAGTACCAAAACAACAGGCACTCAACAAGAGGATCTAAAACACAAGTAAAGTATACAAAACAAAAAATACTCCTTCCACACCAACCTCATACCACCAAACTAGACACCTGCACTCAGAAAAGTCTCAGCAAAACAACAATATACAAATATAGCTATTCATCAATTAATCTGAACAGTTGCAACACAATATAGCTCAGGTAATTCGTCATGTCTCTATTTACAGCTCAGTCATACATCAGATAAGTTTTTGATATTCAACAATTACAGTCTAAGCATAATCACCTCATAATCCAACTTCAATAACTGAATCAAGTCATAACCACAGAATAAGATGATATGATATGTAGTGATATGATATGAAATGAAATGATTATGTGCAATGTCAAATAATGGTGATGCATTTCTATCCTATGATACATATCCGCTGATATAAACAGTGAAGAACCCATAGGGACATGAAGCGACTGGGCGTATTGTATGTGCCAATTGCCATTTAGCTAATAAGCCCGTGGAAATTGAGGTTCCACAAGCAGCACTTCCTGACACTATATTTGAAGCAGTTGTTCAAATTCCTTATGATATGCAACTGAAACAGGTTCTTGTTAATGGTAAAAAAGGGGGGTTACGTGGGGGATGTTCTTATTTTATCGGAGGGGTTTGAATTAGCTCCTCCTGATCGTATTTCTCCCGAGGAGAAAGAAAAGATTGGCAATTTGTATTTTCAGAGCTATCGCCCCAATAAAAAAATATTCTTGTGGTAGACCCTGTCCTAGGTAAAAATATAGAAAAAAATAACCTTCCTTATTCTTTCCCCGGACCCCGCTACTAAGAAAGATGTTCACTTCTTAAAATATCCTATATACGTAGGCGGGAACAGGGGAAGGGGTCAGATTTATCCCGATGGCAACAAGAGTAACAATACTATTTATAATGCTATAGCAACAGGTATAGTAAGCAAAATCATACGAAAAGAAAAAGGCGGATATGAGATAACCATAATGTCGGAGGGACGTCAAGTGGTTGATATTATCCCTGCCGGATTAGAACTTCTTGTTTTCGAGGGCGAATTCATCAAATTTGATCAATCATTAAAGAGTAATCCTAATCTGTCCATGTACCTGCGCAGAGCGTGAGGCCCGACCCCAATATGATCACTGATCCTTGCTACGACTCGTGTGGCCCGTCCCTTATTTCTCATATGTGTTTCATACCATGGCTCGTGTGGCCTGTCTTTTACTTCTCATTTGTGTTTCATGTCATGGCTTGTGTAGCCTTTCCCCTATTTTGCATCAGTGTTCCATCATTGGTACTCAGTCACAAATGCACATCAAGAACATATATATATGAGGCAACAATGATAAGTGCATGCAAGAGTCCACTTTACTACATGTACAACACTTCAAGTCAAATATCACAATAACAAGGCATAATGACAGATTCATTCTAACCCTACAGCCAACTCTCTAACCCAACAATGAAACTCATCAGCAATATCTCCAATTCCAACAATAACAAACCATAACAATTCACATTCTCATATCATAAGAGATTCTCAATATTAGAATACAAGTCAACGAGTACCAATCTCATTATTTTACTTTCAAGTCGTAGATGAAATTAACAATTGATCAAGTTCTCACAATTTATCAAGTACACCTAACCAACAACAAATAATCAATCATCCTAAATCACGACCAAAGGAAATATAATGTTCAACTAAGCTTAACAAGGTTTAGGATTTCACTTGCCTCAACTAGTTGCCAAATCAAGAAAATACCGAAGCTTTTCCCCTCGCACTCGAAGCATCACAATCTAATCAAATACAGTTTCACAATCTCAATACGAAGCTAATGACACTAAAATCAAGAAATTCAGGTGAAAATGGCAAAAAGGTCAAAAATCTCATGCCGAAGAAAGTTTTCAAAATCTGAAAGTTAATACATGAAAATGTTCCGCACATAATAAGGATCTCAACGATGAACATAATTTTGAAAACGAAGTTAAAATGAACCCATAACCCCAATTTTTCAATCAAATTTCAATATCCGAAAATACTCTAATGTCTCCCATTAAAAGTCTCAACTTCAAGTTAAAATCATAAATTAATTAATGAGAAATGAAGAAATGGAGTAGAAATTAGTTATCCAATAGCCTTGCCTTGAAAAACCTTCAAGAATTTCACTAAAACCAAGTTTGGAGCTTTAAAAATTATTGAAAATGGAAAAACCTGTCACTTTTAATTAATACACTATTCAGGTAAAAACTGTACTCCGCAAACGCGAAGCACACATGCCAGGTAAGCCTTCGTGGACGTGGAGATTCGATCTGCGAACACAGAGTACACCTTACAAGCCTCCACAAATACGGATGTAGGCTTCGAATTCAGAGGTCATTTAAGCTAAATTTCCGCGAACTTAGGGTCCAATCTCGTGAATATGGAGTTCAAAAATGGGTGCATCAGATATCAGCAAAATCAACTATTTTTCAAACTCGGAATGGACCCCAGAGTTCATTTGGAATTCAAAACACACAAACCAAACATGTAACACTACTAAAAATGACGTCTCAAACTCAATGAAACTATCAGAATTTGATTTCTAGGTCTCCTCGACCTGAAATCTGAAAAAACTCGTTAAAAACTCAAGTACCCAAAATAACCCCGGAAACACCAAAAAATACAACGAGACCATTTCTAGCCTTAGTTTCACCTTCTGGAACCACTGAAGATGTTGGAATTTTTATTTGAGCTTCCGAACTTCGAATATTTACCAAAGTCAAATCATAAGCCAAATTCAACTGAAAATGCAACTTTGGGTTAAAAATCTTCATTGTAACTCCAAATTCAGTTCTGCAAGTTCTCCTAGATCAGATTCCACATTCCGGAACATATGGAACTGACAGAATTGCATTCCAACACTTGAAACTCAAGGTGACTTTAAAACTCAAAATTTTCAAACTTAAGCATTTAAAACTCTTTCTTTACCAAAACTCTAACTTTTCACAAGGTTTTTGAAATCCATCTTTTTAACTCATCCAAATATAACTCAAAGCAACTCCCAAGAAGTTCAAAACAGTAATTAGACTGAACATACCAAAAATGACCTTTAGGGTTACTACAGATTTGCTCTAAATTCCTGTTATATTTGGATTATATCATGATTGTCATTTACAAGTCAGATTTTTTTAAAAAAATATTGTGTTCTGCTTTTGAAGATTTTCGTAGTGAAAAATGACTATTTAATATCTATCTTTTTTTTGTTGGATCAGAGGAGAAGTTTTAAACTTTTACAAATCGATCTCTCTGATCCCTCTGTTCTTTTTTTATTTTCCAAATAGCACCCACAATGTAATCAATAAAAACACTTATGTAGTTACTAATAATTTGGTCAAAATAATAGAAAGTAGACCTAACTAATATGTTGCCTCTATTCTTTGTTGTCAAGCTCATTACCCGATCGCTACATCTTATTTATGAACAGATAATTTTTCAATAAATTTATAATTAGTTTTATATTAATTTTGTATAAGTCAATCGAACAAATCCATCATATATATTTTTAAGCAAAACAAATCATATCAAAATAGTATTCGTCTTTAGTATACTTTCTGTTGTTAATGTATTTCTTAAATTATATCATATAGAATTTTTTTTTTTTTACCTCTAAAAATGTTCTTTTTCTCTCTTTTCTTGGCCCTCGAAAGTTGCTTTACTTTTATAATATTCGCCAAGGAGCGTTGCATCACTCATTATAACTTGTGGGACAAAAAGTGTTCAATAAAAGTTGTTATTTAAAGTCGAATAGTAAATAAATTTCCTGTTTTTCAACTCAAACACCATGTTAAAATCATAAAATAATGATTTAATTATTCTGCAACCATTTAAAAAGAGTGTATAAGAAAAAAGGAATATGCAAAAGTTGAGTTAGCAGTTAAAAAGTGTAATACTTGTTTGAATTAAGGACAGATTTGACATAGTAATTGTTTAATAATAGCAATTGATATGCTTTCCAAGAAAAGAAAGGATGAGAAGGCTCAAACAAGTTCTTAATTTGACTAAAATTGAAGGACCATACAAATTGTCCTTATTCTCTCACTTTGGGAGCAATCTATTCATAAAGAAAGAGATAAAACGTCTCTTCTTACATATTTTACGTACTTGGCGCACCATACACATTCTACTTCCAATAATATATAAGGAGTTTCTGGTTCATCGTATTTAGGTGTGTGCATCGATCAGTTGGATTCCATTTTATAAATTATCGAATCGATTTTATATATATATAGTTGGGTTTTTTTTGTCAATATCAAACCAAGTCAAATTAAATTATTAGTCGAGTTTTTTCTCTTTGGGTTGACTTGATTTGCGATTTGATTTTGTTCAACCCTAGCACCAATCACGCTCAAAAAATCTGAAAAGTATAGAGTTTACCAACTCCTACAATTTTAAAAGAGGAAAACAAAAAGATAACTTATATAGTCTACACTAATAGAGTATACGGTCCAAAAGTTTGATTCTCAAATAAAAGGTTCATTTATATGTAATTTATGGTTTTTGTCGTTGATTTTGTATTATTTACTAGTATAAACAGAATAAAAAGATCAGCGGTCAATTGAAGAATGAAAACAAAAGTAGAATGAAATTATTGGAGGGAATAGTTGAGTGAGATGTCCATTTATATAAGAATTATGTATTAGAAGAATCTTTAAGGACAATTTGATCACCATCTCTAGGTTCTTCATTCCATCTACAATTAATTGTATAAACAATATCCTTGATAAAACCTTTTGAATATATCACTTTTGACATGGTCCACACAAGGTGTTCAACTTGAGTGAAAGACTAAGAGATTTCTGCTTTACTTATACGTAAGACCAACAATTTTAGATTTAAGAAGAGAACAAAATTAGATACCTCGATTGTACATGCCATTGGTGTATGCAGAATAGATCCCAGCAAACTCAATTAATTATTATTCTTTTGTCATTGTGACAGATCTAGTTAAAAGAGAGCATTTTTTTTACTAAAGGTTTATTTTTTGATAATGAAATTTAAAGAAATAATTGAGATCATTCATTTTTGTATAGTTTTTTGCATTTAATTTTAATCCTTTAACAATTGAGTCCATCAAATTTTAGAAAAATAAATTTGACACCATTAGTCTGTTTATCAGCCAAAAGAACAATTAAATTTCATTACGTACATGTGTTACAAGGGAACTCTCTTTTTACATGTCCACCAAAAATAGATTCTTTACCTATATTTTGATGAACATAGAAATTAATTTAAAAAATAAAAAACAAAATTTTGTATGACTGCTTTGTTTAAAAATTAGTGATAATTTTAGAGACCTTCATTTGACTTTGACTTCATACTACTAACTTTTATTGTGGTTTAGTAATGGTTAGATATTCCTTGAGTTTTATGATATTATTTGATGTGATATTTATGTGACCTTAGATATTTTATATGAGAATATTTTTAATTTGCATCGCTTGATAAACGTGTTGGAATGTATGCATTCATTACAGTCAGGGACTAGGTCCCTTGATACAACAACAATATAAGAACAAAAGGAATAAGTGAAATGTAGGCAATAAGAATACAAGATTTTACGTGGAAAAACTCATTGCTCAAGGAAGAAATAACCACGAACTCTACTCCTACGAGATTTTTCAACCAAACTTTACTAAGATGCAAAGATCAACGTAATTTATTAGAGCCTGTTGTAACAAGACGTTGTCCCTCACCACTCCTTTCCTTACAATACACCTATTACAAGACTTAGAGTCCAAGCAGTATGACTATTGCCCACTACACTAACAAAGCTTAGTTAATGTTGACTTTTACCACATATTTAAGGTCAAAGCTAACCAAGAATCCAACACACCTCTTACAAAACACAGATCAAGCTTCCTTTAGAGATTAGGAAAATGATCTTACAAGATTAAATAGCACTAACACAACATCAACTAGAGAGACTCTACTAGACTCACTCTGTCTGGTCCTTATACTTCAAATATTGTATATTGCTTCAGAGAACAAAATGAATTTTCACTCTATTTGATAATGATTCTCGAAAAGCATTTTTTGTATTGTGAAGCGATCCTTTTAAGTGTACATGTGAGAGAACTCTGAAAATTTTCATTGGTCAATCAGTATGATGAGCATAGACATAACAAACACCTTTTTACCAACCTGACAGCTTTTATAGCTATACTCCAACATTGCCATTTGTATATCAGCTTATTGACCAGGACTTGGTCCCCCTATTTGATCACATGGTTTGTTAATCATCAAAATATACAATGTAACATTTTTTTTTCTCTTTTGGATGATGACAAAAAGTTCTCCATGAATTTAACATTTCCCGCATACTCCCCCCTCTCCCTCCCCCTCCCTTCTCCCCCCGAAGTTGTTATCCCCTATCAGATTTCCCTCGAAGTTGTTATCCTCTACCATACCGGCTGCATGAGCACATTCCCTTTATCCCATTGAATCCATGCCCATTATTCCCCATTTTGGCATCATTAAAATAGAGAAGAGTAAACTAAATGAAAAAGTATAATAACAGAATTCATAGCACTGGGACAACACAAACAAGATCAAAATAACTTCCAAAGGATTAAGGTAGAGAGAACAAAAAAAAAAAAGAGTATTCTTAACATAGCCAGAGAATAAACATAAGATTGGTCAAAACTGACCAACAAGTCACATCCAAAGAAAAAGAACCAAGGAATCAAGAACTTAGGAAGGGGAGGGGGGAGATTTGAGAGCTAGGGATTGAAGAAGAAGAGTCATTTTGGTATTGGAATCTTGATGGGCCTGAAGAAGTTTCTGAGTAAGAGTCTTTACTTCAATAGTTAGCCTGTCATTGTCAGCCTTCAACCTTAAGATGTCCTCTGAACCAGGTCCCTCTAGTAGTCCTTGAGCTTTTTAAGCCTTTAACTTTACAATTTCAACATCCCTAGTAGTGATAGCAACAATCATCTCTTCAACTTGTTGCTTAAGGTTTTTTTGCTGGTCAAGAAGATTAGAGACTTGAAATTTTACCTTATTTCTAGTCCGTCCTTCGAGGCACTCACATTGTACTAGAGTACTCAGTGAGAAGGCCTGTTTGATGGTAACAGATATTCTTCTGCCCAACTTGATCTCAAAATGCACAAAAACCTTGTTTAACAAGTACTCGTATCCAACCCATGCTTACCATCCTTGACTGTCATGATCTTGATGATGTGTTCCATTATTAAGGCAGGAAGAGTGATTTCATTCAACTTACTCGAGGCTTCATTAAGAATTAGATCCACATATGAGGCTATGGTAATTTTTTCAGACCTAGGAAGAACTTTGTTGACAAATTCAAAGTACAAATAATACTTTCCCTTTAGGAGTTTTTTAGATACACCAACACCACTCAAATTTGTCAATTTTCCAGCTTCAAGAATAAAATTTTTTGTAGGAGTGCAATTGTTCACACTCCAAATACCTTTCCAATCTACTTTTGAAATATCACTCAAAATCTCTTCTGTTATGTGAAAATTTACACCACCAACATTTGTATCGACACCATCATCCTCAGTGAACTCTAGATTGTAGTAAAATTTTCTGACTTCTAACTCATGAAGTGTCAGAACCGACCACTTAAACTGATTAGTCCACCATTAGGTTACCACACCATCCACTAAATCACTCATGTCATGTTTGAATTTCTCCTTTGGTTTAAATACCCTGCCACTTAATACCTTTTGTTTTTCAAAGACTTGAATTCTCCTGTTTGCTAAACACTTTTTCAACTTTAGCCTTCTTACTGACCAAACTTAATTTTTTGATAGAAACAGGTTTATCCCATTTTGTCTTGCTCCCACCCCTTTGACTTTCTCCTCTCCTTTTGAACTTTTGCCAGCCTTCTTTATTGAATTCTCATTGGCCTTATATTTTTTTAATCTCTGTAATAACTGCATCAGACTCAGTGTCATTATCACCTCCTTCTTTGGAAACATCAATTACCTTCTCTTCAGGGACTTCATCTTCCTCAATCACAAAAGTTGCCCTTTGTTTATGCTTGTTGGAGGTCTTTGATTTGTTGGCAACCATAGCATCACTTAGGAGTTTCTTTCGAGAACTCCATGTAGAATATGTTTTGGCTATCTTTTCAGTGTCGACTACTTTATTCTTTTCTCTATCTATTCATTTCTTTTCTCCTTAAAGTACTTCAAAGGCCAAATTCTTGGATGTATCCTATTTTTCTAGGTTTTCAACAAGTCTTCGCCTTATTTTTTAGACCAAAGGTACATTATCTTCTTCATCATTATCTTGTTCCTCAACAAAATTTATAGGCTATATGACACTTATAGGGTCTTGGCAAAAAGAGGTGATGCAAGAACCAAAGACAAATCGGGGTATTTTTCTTTTATATTAGCAAAGGGAGATATGTAATTGTCACCTTTATTTCTTGCAGGCTTTGTAATACCTACTCCTCACTTGCAGACAGAATTTAAGGTGTTATGATTTAAGATAAGTATTTCGTGAGATTTTAACTTAGCACCGAGTGAAATTTGAGGTGGGGGCTCGACCTAACGGGTTCTTAGTAGTAATCTCTAGTCCCATAATTATGTTCCGTCATAGGATGTTGTCTATTTAGACTTGCTAACAGATTCACGTATAGCCTATGTTCATGATCCGTTTTACGGGGTAAAGGCTATGTTGACAAGTAGTCTCTTCTTTTTGGTATATGAGAAAATATAGAAATTTTATGTAATAGCTCACATGGTCTTATTTTCTATTACGGTTATTATCCGCATATGGTATGACTATTTATAATTTATGCTTCCTATGACTCCTAGTACAATTCTTATTATGCATTGGCCATACTCGTGCCTTAGTTATATATGCTTTAGATGACTCTATTATCATGTTTCTAAATTAATCAATTTTATATCATGGTATTTAATCATACTACATTACTCACCTACTTAGTACATTCAAAGTACTAACATATACTTTCCTTCGCCTACCCTATATCTTAATGTAGAGTAAGACGATCATTCTCGTCTTCCACGTGGCTAGTGCAATTCTATAAAATCACAGTTAGTGAATCCTTATGTTCCGAGGATGATTTCCCTTGTATTTCCCTTTTTAATTTAGTTGGCTTTTTAGATATTGAGTTAACTAGGGCTTGTCTTAGTAGCTCATCTATAGTTATGTTTAGAGGCTTTTCAGACATATATATGTATTTGGAGTCTATGTCATCTTTCTACTCCATTTCTGTGCTATAATACTTGTTAGACTTTTTGAATTTTTGTTGCATTCTCTTATATTTTTATGTTTTATCTTATCTTATATGTTAAGAGGCTCGTGTCACATCAAGCACCTAACTTGGATCGTAATAGCTGGTTACCATGACCATTAAGGTTTGTGTGTGGGGACCTCCGCATTCGCGAAAGCCTCATCATGATGTCAGAGGGTCAGGATGTTTGACCTTCACATTCACAGAGGGTACTTGCATTCACGAAGGATAATGGTGGGTAACCTCCACGTTCGTGGGCCTCATGCTGTGATCGTGGCGAGTAATTACCTGATAGGTTTGTTATTATCTAAAATCAGGATTTATTTTTTATTTTTTATTTTTGAGTTTCAAGAACTCTTGGGTGATTATTTTAATAAAAGTTTTCAAGATAAATCCATCGGTTAAATGATTTTAACTTAGAATCTTTATTTTTACTAATTATTTCATGATTTTAACCTCTAATTCTTGATTTTGAACTTTAAATTTTATGAGTTTTCTCAAGAACATGAATTTTATACAAATTGATGATTATGAGTTGATCTCATTTCCATTTTTAAAATGGATTTATCTTTGGTTTTCAAATGATTTAGGAAACGTAGTTATGTATTAAATTTAATTTTACCCCTACTTTCTCGAAAATAAATTTTTTGGATCATTTTAGATTCGATTTTCAAAATTAATAAATTGAGTATCGTTGTTCTTGCATTTTTGTTTTGATTTCCTATTTGAATAGACTTTCTTTATTTAAAAGCTCATCAAAAAGAGAAGATCAAGATTCAGGGTAGTTGTTTGATTTCGTTAAGGCAAATAAATTTCTAAACCTTAGTTGAGTATGTAGATCCTTGAAATTTTTTTTATTATATGTGTAGAAAGTAATGAAGATTTTCTATAGGATAAATTGTTCAATTAAATAAACTAACACGATAAGAAGCGGTGATAAAAAAGAAATTTGATGACATGCATTTATGTACTTTTTGACGTGAAATAATTGATTTATGATATTGACTCAATAATAGGAGTTTTCGTGTGATTGTTTCACTTGAGTTGCTTATTATTCTAGACATCATTATACCCTTATTATTGAATGAACATGCTTATTTGAATCCGTAGTAAGATTCTGTGATGTCGAGGTCTCTTCCAGCAAATATTTAGTGTCGAGGTATCTTCTGGTAGATGTATAGTGTCGAGGTCTTCTCTGGCAAATGTTTGATTCCAAGGTCTCTTATCAGCGAGTATATATTTATGGCTGAAGTTTTTTCCGGTGGGTACATGGACTTGCTAGTAACCCATGGATTTCGATTTAAGTTTCAGGGGATATATGTGTATCATAGAATAGACATGTATCACTTTATTTGACATTTCTTTGCATCATTTTACACTTCGTCCATTTGTTGTGGATTGTAAATACCCGATTGAGCGACTTTATAACTGATTAACTTGATGTCAACAATATGCCTTGCAAGTGATTTATTACTAAATTACGTGCTGAGTAAATTATAAACCATAAGTTGGTAGGTTGTAGTTTGTGGAGGTTCAGTCGGTGTGGTAGGAGTACTTGTATTCTCCATTACTTTAGTTAATGTTTAGTAGTTTGCTTGCTAAGTACCTTGTTGGGTACTCATTCCTTTCTTCTACACCTATGTAGATTGTGAGGCCGAATCGTTCTGATTGCCCTTTTTATATACTCAACCCGAGCTTCCAGTGAAGACTTGAGAGATTGGTGCTTATCACCTCAACAGGCCATCAAATTCTTTGTTTATGTTTTTGTACTATTTGAGAAATAAGGATATTGAAACATGTAATTTTGTTATTTCTATGTATACTTTAGTAGCTTGTACATACGACATCATGTCTTCACAGTGTTTCAGAGTTGTGATATATACCTATTCTGCTTATTTAGTTCATTCAAATTATTATTTTCCCTTTATTTCTGTTTTTACTTATGTAAGCAATGTCCGTAGGTTGATTTGTCTTGGTGAATTAAGGCTAGTGCCATCACACCCAAGTTTGAATCGTGACAAAAGATATACCGCAATTTGTTTCCTATATTGGGTAGGGTTATTCAGTTTTACTAATTGAGTTAGTTTATTTTTTTCTAATTAATACAAACTAAAGAGTTTCTCCATCTTCAATGCTCAAACGCGAAATTTATGGTTGAGAATGAGGGAACTCATTCAACTCGTCACACTCTTTGATGGTGTGTATCGTAAAAGAAAATTCACACACACATATAAAGTAAACGCGTCATACAAATTTTATAAACAATTTGTTTTCTAATTCAACATTATATTATTAGATTTGTTAGTTCCTTACTGTCAATTAAAACAAGTTTCAAGTTAGTTTAACCAAGGGAACTTTCGAATTCCTTTAGAAAGAAATGGTTATGTTAATTTCATTCAAAGATTGATGAAATAAGGATATAAGATCAATCTGTTGATACCACAAAGTCTTCTAATCAAGAATCTGATCCACATACATCCCTAAGAGTAACAATAAAGTTTTTCATGTGAAATTACTTGTGTTGATTTATATCATTTCATAATTCATACACACCAACATTTATAAATTTTCCTGCTAGATCACAACAGGCCACAAATATTACTTTATTTCTTAATTACACGCATTTGCATTATTTGCATGACAAGAAAGTCAACGAGCACAATCAACAATGCATAATGAACAATCAAATCAAACAATTAAGGGAGACTTCAATAATGCAAAACCACAACATGGTATTCAACTATCGCATTTTGTGTGGTATTATCAGCTTGGTAGGTTTTCGCGGTGGCAATGCCATTTGCTAGTCGGAAAACACCAGAACCACCAACGATAGGCATTTCTCGATACTCATGAAATATCTGGTTGTGCCCGAGGATACTAAGCGTGCTGCCATTGTACTTACCTTTGGTGAACACAAGGTTGAGAGTCATAAGAAGGCCTACATCTTCAAACGAGGCTGAACCATAGATCCCTTGGGCTCGGCCTATTATTTTAGAGTTGGGATCGGGCTTAACCGTCAAGGGATTGTCCATCATCCTCACTAAGCCAAACAATGTTGGTGATTGAAATGTAATATTGGCTTGTGCTATTTGGATTGCTGATGGATTCTTTGCGGTCACAGTATCATGAAAGTAGAAGTGAAGTTTGGTCATTTTTACTTTTGCATGGGCAAGCTTCTTGAACCATTTCTCCACTCCTTTAGGACTTTGATCAAGCCCATTACTTGTAGGTAATATTGTTATTGCCAAAAGTAAGAAAGCCATCAACAAAAATTTCTTCATTTCCCCCCCTTTTTCCCCGTTCTTATCACTTTTACATTCAAATAAACTTGGTAGTTAGCTTCAAATATATACACAACTTATGTGAGAGGAGGAAAAAAAAAATACTCCCTCTGTCACAACTCATTTGGCTCTTTTCATTTTTTTAAAGGCAAACAGTCTAAGTTTGACAATGAAGTTGCTCATGAAATCTTTCAATTTTTTAAAATATAAAATATTTGTACATTTGTAAACTATATAAAAAGCATAATAATTGACAATTCAAAATATTTAAAAGATATATTGACAAATTACAATAAATAATATACTTATTTGAAACTCGAAATTCGAAATGTGCCACGTAAATTCAACGAGAAATTAAAAATATTCTTCTAACATGTATTTAATTGGTTTGTGGTTCATGGCTAACTAATTCTTTGGATTAATAATTTTGGCACGTCCTAGGTTGAAACTCGTGAACAACTCAGCACGACTAAATGTGTATAACCTTGTAATATATTGGCTAGTTAATGCTGAAGAGTGATTATTTTTAATTGATAAAGTAGTCTAATATGGATGCTGAACAAGAAGAAGATGAAATTACTTTATTTGTCATTTTATAATTTTTAATTTGGTGTCTTGAACGATTTCTCTGAGGTTTGTGGTCGATTTGGGAATTAGGGCATAGAGAGAGTTTGGGGCCTTTTTTCCGTTGAT
>JAPFFP010000046.1:4508627-4531783 GCA_026153255.1 Solanum medicagineum
TCTATAGGTGAAAAATGTATTAATTTTAAGTATTAAATTTTTATAACATTTATTTTAACTCAAAATATTTATTTTGTTGATAAAAAAATATTTATTTTAATTAATAAAAAAAAATCCCGCCTCATTCCAAACCCACCCGTAAATAACCCATACATTTTAACTCAAAATAAGTATCGTTTTAACTCAAAATATTTATTTTAATTAATATATATTTTTATAATACTTATTTTAACTCAAAATATTTATTTTAATTAATAAAAAAAATCCGCCCCATTCCAAACTCAAATCTTTATTTTAATTAATACATTTTTTGAAAAATTTTATTAACGCGAGGGGCATATTTGACTAAAAAGGTAGACAGAGGGTATATTTGGATCATTTCATATAGTTAAAGGATAAATCAGACCCTTTTCTGCTTCTGCAATTATATGAAAATTCGAGTAGCCAATAGAAAAATGTCACGTCATTAATTAAAAAAAAAAACTATGGGCCGTTAACTTGAAGGGCAAATTTGAGCCATTTATTAACGTTAGGGGTATATTAGACCCAGAAGGTTAACGAAGGATATATTTGACCCATTTCATATAGTTGAAGGGTATATTAGACCCTTCTCCGTAATTTTAACTTTAATTTTGTAAAATCACCCAAGCAATTTTTAACACTTTTCAATTGAAGTTTTGAATCAATCGTACTCTTTTTGCTCCTTTTTCTCGAAGAACACCAAAACCTTTAAATTTTTAACTTCTTTAATTCTTCATGAAATCGGCTCAAATTTCAACAGTAGTGTCCCTCCCAGTTAGATACCAAAACACAATCTCTTTTGAGCTTAACTCAACAAGACAAACTTAAATATTTTAAAACTTCAACGGTTTTTCTTCACAACTCCAAATCACTAATAGACTTGAAAAAAAAAACACTAGAGAGCAAAAATCTAGTGTGAAAACAACAATAAAAATACAAATCAAATAAGATTTTCAAAATTTTGAAAATAATTTCTATTTTTTGTAAAATATTTTTTAAAATTTTTTTGAGTCTATGTTCAAAATTTCAAGTGATTTAGAGTTTTAGAAATTTTTTTAACATTATATTAAGAATGTTCAAATTTTGAAATTTTGCAGAAAAATAATATTATTATATATACCTCAAAAATTTATTTATTTTGGATGGAGGAAATGCATAAAAATATTTTTTTCATTCTTTTTTAGTTATCATGTATATTAAAAATGTTTATTTTAAAATAATTATCAATTTAAAGAATCATAACTATTTTTCAACTTTGTTATTATTATTAATTATTTTAGAATTAAGAGGTACAAATAAAAATTAAAATATTAATCAAATGAATTTATTATACCAACAAATATATAATGAGAAAGAAACTGACCCCACTCATAATTTACTTATTTTCAACTCATTGTGTCGTCATTTTGTCTTATTAAATTACACTTGTCACACTATTCTCCTTCTCTACCTGACACTTTCTCTTCTGCATGCTTTTGGATGTCGCCATAGTTTCCCTTTCGTTTCATCGGCACTCTTCTGGTCCCACTTTTACCGTACTTTATTCCTTCTTTCTCTCCATATATACACAGAAACCTTACAAAAGCCCCACAGTCTCAACCTCGCAACAATGAATAAACTTTTTGCTTTTTCGCTTCTGTTTTTGTTCCTCCTTCCCGTTTTAGTTTCTTCGGAATGTACATGTGATGAAGATTCCCAAGATCGGAATAAAGCCGAAGCATTGAAGTACAAATTGGTAGCTGTTGCTTCGATTTTAATAGCGGGAGGCATAGGGGTGTCGATTCCAATTCTGGGTAAGATAATTCCAGCTTTTAATCCTGAAAACAATGTGTTTTTCTTAATTAAGGCTTTTGCTGCTGGGGTGATTTTGGCTACGGGATTTGTTCATATACTGCCCGATGCATTTGATAGCTTGTCTAGCCCTTGTCTTCGTGAAAATCCATGGGGAGATTTCCCGTTTGCTGGAGTTATAGCTATGATTTCTGCCATCGGGACGATGATGGTGGATTTATTGGCTATGAGCTATTATAGGAAAGTGAATCTTACGAAGCAAAAGCCAGTGAATAGTGACGAAGAAAAAGAGGGCGGTCATGTACATGTGCATACGCATTCAACTCATGGACATGCTCATGGCTCTGTTATGCTGTCGTCAGAGGGTTCGGAGGAATTGGATTTATCTCGTCGGAGAGTTATCTCACAGGTTTGTACGTCCTCTACATTCATCAAAACCTCTCCTTTATGGGTATGGCTCCTCAACTAATTTTATTGGAATATCTATCGTCTCCCACAGCAAGACTAATTTTGTCAAAATCACGCTAATATGTTTGTCCCGCCAACATTCAAGACCTCATGATCAGGACAAATGGGAAAAGTCAAGCTAATTAACAAGTCATAGTTTTCAATCACTAGGTCACATATTTTCCCTTTTTCTTATACAAAACAATGTGTGTAGGATAAGTGAATCTAGTTTTGGGCTTTGCTTGATATATTTATGAAAGATGTTTTCACAACTTATTACCAAAACTTAATTAGAATAACATAAATCGTCATAGAACTTTTTTGATATTCATGAATAGCAGGTGCACATTTAATTTAGTTGAAAACTAAATATGTTTAGTCATAAATTAAAGATTGTATTATTGAATGAGAGGAAGCGAATATGTAATTCAAGTGGATTCTCATCATCAATTAATTTTTAAGGAAAAAGAAATACTTAATTTTTGGTTTTGGAAGTGAAATTTGCTGACTGTTTAGTGATGTTGAACAGGTATTGGAATTGGGAATTTTGGTGCATTCAGTAATAATTGGTGTATCTTTGGGCGCCTCAGAATCTCCCAAGACAATTAAGCCCCTTGTAGCTGCATTAACTTTCCATCAGCTGTTTGAAGGCATGGGTTTAGGTGGATGCATCTCTGAGGCAAGATTCAAGGTTGTAAAAACTGCATTAATGGCAATTTTCTTTTCTTTGACAACACCTATTGGAATTGCAATTGGGTTTGGAATATCAACTGTGTATAGTGAGACGAGTCCAACTGCACTCATAGTGGAGGGCATTTTCAATTCTGCTGCTGCTGGAATTTTGATTTACATGGCCTTAGTGGATCTCCTTGCAGCTGATTTTATGAGCACCAGAATGCAAGATAGTCCTAAACTTTTGATTGGAGCTAATCTATTTCTTCTTCTTGGGGCTGGCTGTATGTCACTTTTGGCTAAATGGGCCTAAAACACAATCTTAGAGTTAGACCATAGAAAATAAACAAGATTTTGTTTTTGTTTTCTATAAAAAAGAATGTTGGAATTACATAGAGCAGTTGAAATCGCAAGTCTTGAGAATGTGCAATTCTTTGATTTTTTTTTGGGGTGAATTTACAACTTGTATATAAAGTTGATTAATAATATGGTAGGGAAGATGAAAATAACGCATTAATTAAGACTTTTGAGCCATTTATAAGATAAATAAATAAAATATTCTTTTTCTATCTATTTCTACATATCTTGTAAATTAGATATAAAACTATTAACAATACTATAAATAGCGTACAAAATTAATTCTAAATAAAATACTCGGTAAAATGACAACACAGAAAAGCTCCACTTAAGTTGAAAAAAAAAATTGTCATTTTCTCTTGTATCACTTAATTCGTTATGATAATCCAAGATATCTTACTGACAGAAAAAGGGATGATTATGATATTCGAAGCATAAAAAAGGACGAGTGCTGTCAGCCTGTCACTCAAAATGCAAAACACACAGAAGAAAAATCAAAATACCAAACTAATAAGATATTTTAATATTAATATTTTATTTTTAACGATTTAATTTTGATTTATTTAATTAAAAAATATTTAAAAAATAAATATATGAGTTTTCTAATAATTTGACATGATACAACGAAACAATGGTGAAACAAGCAAATCAATTATAAATAACAGAATCCTTTTAAAAATTAGAATGAGATAGATAAGGAATTGTAAAAATGATGAACACATTTATTTGTCTAGTTTTATAACACTCACCTAATTTAATAAAATAGGCTTTATGAATATAATAACACTCGCCTCCAAATGAACAACGTAATAACAACTAAATTAACAAAAAGTGAAAAAAAAAATTGAGCATCTAAGTTTAACAATATGCAATATTTGACCTCATATTCCAATTTACTTTCTTGACTGAAGGCTTATATTATGAAAATCAAGCAAATACAAGTTACGGGTATCGATATAGTGTCAAGTGATGTTGAATTATTGATATTTAATACTTATGAAGGGATAAAATAGTAAATTACTATAGTTTTAATGAGTTATCGATTTATTCAATAACTCAATACAAAGAATCAAAATTAAACTGATAATTTGATAACTTTTTTTGTAAAACCATTAAAAATTCGTTAATCCATCTACAATAACTCAATAACATTCTTTTGTGTTCAGTTTATCATTTGGTTCGATTTTTGCTCACTTCTACTATAAAGTGAAAAGACATCCAATAGACTTTAAAATTATTAGGATTAAGTTAACTTCACATTTAAACTAACTGCTTTCTTGACACGTGCGTTACACGTGGTTCTTGAGATATGTCCATAAGATGGGTGTATATCATTTGGCCTTGGAGTTTCCACTTTTATAATTACTTATTTACCATATTTTTTTAATGATCTAAAGACCAAGAATCTATTAATATGAGTATTGCAGTAAAACACTTATGCCAAACATTATTTTTTAAAAATATGTAAAATCACAACTTGACAAATAAAAATGGATGAAAAGATGTTTTCAATACGCAAAACAATCTATTTCCATTTCTTGGCCTTCTCTTTAGAGAGGAAGCTTAAATTTTTCTTGGTACTAGATTGATTAGAACTTACCCAATTAATCTAGCATATAGTTAAATTAAAATTGATTATAAAGGTCAAGGTTTAAGTTTCAATCAAAATAAAAATAAAATTAATTTACTCTTATTTATTTAAATATTAATAAATAGTTGTATATTAGACAAATTAATGGATAGACATTATTCCAACAAACTAAAAGAAATAAATCATATGGATGCACATATAAGAAAACGACGACTAAATTATTAAATAAAGAATAATATCTTGGCTCTATCCATTAGACTATACACAACATAGAATTTAACTTGATCAGTGGCTACAAGATCATTAGCCCAAATCACAATTTTATATGTTAAAGCATAATATAATTCATTAAGCTCAAGAGCCCTTTTCTTCTCGAGATAAACAATATGTAGCGTATCAATAACCCTTAGCTATCTCAGCATAGATCATAATGCCCCAAATGATACAAATGTAATGAGAAATATGCGTAACAATGCATCCAATCATGTATCAAATGTGTGCATACCAATGTAATCAGATGTGTGCATATCAAAGCAACCCAATCAGAAATAAGATTCGTGCATACCAATGCATCTAGTCCAATATAAGATATGTGCATAACAATGCCACCAGTTACATAAGATATATGCACACCGATGCAACATTGAAGTATAACATTATATGGCTATACCATGTACATCAATTATTACCATTAGGTCATCAATATCTCATAGCATCACTGTCTCATCAATGATCAACCTATTTATGAATCAAACTCCACAAGAACCTCCGATTAGACTCATGACTCTCCAATGATCATCGTCAACTAGTAACATCCAAAAGTTATCTCATGTCTTATGTTATCATAGTGGTATCTTGATTATCTCAAATCATATTATTTCATCTCAATTAATCAATAAGATCGTCATTTACTCAATATTTGACCTAACCAACTTCGTATCCCCATCAAATTCAAACATATCATTCTACTGGCTCATAATCAATCTACATTTCATAATTATCACATAAGCATACTTAATAATACAAATTCAGTCCCCAAAAAGGCTAGCTGAACCTACCTCGATGTTGAAACCACACTCGGACAAGCTTTCAATCGACTCAAGCCTTCAAACGATCCACTGATCGATCAACCATTATCAAAAATTGATACTACACATCAAGAGGTGCATTTTTATACCCATATTAGAATAATTTAGGCTTAGGGGCAAAATCAGGGCTAAATTTCGAAGGTCTCAAATCTAGAAATTAATTTCAAAATCAAGTTATACCAAAAAATTAGAGTTTATGGTGAAAATCCTATTAAATCAAGCTTAAATTGAAGGAGAAATTAATAGTTAAAGTTTGGTATTAATAGTTAATCGCGACCTCTTCCCCTTTCAATTGTTGAAGGTAGCATATGTGGCATACGTTAAACCCTAGGGAGTGAGAGTAGTCACAACTTAATTTTTCATGGACATTTAGTATTAAGGAAATACATTATTTGTGTCGCTAACATACATACAACATTTGTACTACAGTAAAAAACTATTTGAGTGCACACATCTACAACATTTGCTACATAATCAGCCATTATAGGACAGTGTAATATGAAGTTCTCAAACACAAAAAATATACACTACTTGATTAAACTAATATAATTCATATCCTGGAGAAGAGCCTCTACTCTAGCTTTTGGTCGTGTCTCTATCACCATCTTAGTCATTGTCTATGAAAAATTTCCTTCTCTTCTTTAGTTTTCTTGCAGAAACTCTTCCCATAGAAGAGGAAACCCCTCCGCTATCGTCACCTTGATCTTTTGAGCTGTCTATGTTTGACCCAACTGCATTCTGAACTTTTGGTTCCAGAAAATCATCCACTTTCTCTTTTTCCTGTAGAATAAAATATCGTCAAAATATCAATGTTAGTATTTATTTTATGTATTGTTTTGAAAGGTCAATAATACATCCGTCAAGGAAATATGTGTTAGAAATTGAATAACGATATAGCACTTCACCTTTTGGTCTTTGTTTTTATGGTGCTACAATTCTAGTTCTTCACCGAGGACATAAACTTTTGTCACTGCATAATTTTTCAGTCTCTCTTTCAAGTTGAATGTGGTCAACTTAAGATTGAAAATATAGTCCTTCCCACAAAGCTGTCAAATTTCAAATGATATATTTTTCCGACTTTTGGAGATTCTATTAACCAATTTATGAGCAGAAATGTCAAGTAGCTTTTCGACAACCCCATTAAAGAGGAAGAAAGTAATCTTTCCACCATTGTCTTCGACATTAATATCCATCTTGTACCTGCGTTTCCTAAAAATGTTAGCATTCGTTAATAAGAAAACCATAGGTGGTACATTGTTATTTGTTTTGTTACCTAACCAACGGGAACTCGCATTGTTTTTCGCACTTGAGGCATATATAGACACCATTTGCAGGTTCAATATTTTTGTTGCATAAGTTACAGAAACTGTAATACCATTTGAAGTAGTTATTTATCCTAGTGATGTGAGCCCAATCTCTAACCATGCATTCCTCCTAAAAAGATATATATATATACACACACTCATACACACACATAAAATATTTTGCATATTTAAAGAATATGCAAAATCAGAACTTGACAAATAAAAATGGATGAAAAGATGTTTTCACTATGTAAAGCAATCTATTTCCATTTCTTGGCCTTCCCTTTAGAGAGGAAGCCTGGAATTTTTCTTGGTACTATATTAATTAGAACTTACCCAATTAATCTAGCATATAGTTAAATTATAATTGATTATAAAGGTCAAGGTTTAAGTTTCAAACAAAACAAAAATAAAATTAATTTACTCTCATTTATTTAAATATTAATAAATAGTTGTATATCAGACAAATTAATGGATACACATTATTCCAACAAACTAAAGGAAATAAATTATATGGATGCACATATGAGAAAATAATGACTAAATTATTACAGAAAGAATAATATCTTGGCTCTATCCATTAGACTATACACAACATAGAATTTAACTTGATCAGTGGCTACAAGATCATTAGCCCAAATCACAATTTTATATGCTAAAGCATGATATAATCCATTAAGCTCAAGAACCCTTTTCCTCTCAAGATATACAATATGTAGCATATCAATAACCCTTAGCAATCCCAACATGGATCATAATATCCCAAATGATGCAAATGTAATGAAAAATGTTCATAGTAATACATTCAATCGTGTATCAAATATGTGCATACCAATGCAATCAGTCATATATAGCATGTGTGCATATCAATGCAACCCAATCAGAAATAAGATTCATGCATAGCAATGCACCTAGTCCAATATAAGATATGTGCATAACAATGCCACCAGTCACATAAGATATGTGCATACCAATGTAGCAATGGAGTACAATATTATACGGCTATACCCTGTACATAAATGTAACACCTGGTAAAATTATCAATACCTCTAGAATAGAGATGTGCGTGTAACACGTCTTCCCATGCTCCATTTGCGAATTCGAGACCAAATATGCAATCAACATGGATAATTGAGTGAAAAAATAGTCTCGTTCAGATTTTACAGCAACCAGATCAAAAAATCAAAATAATTTCCAGTGTCATGCGCGCCCAAGGCGCGACGCAGACCTACACTTATTATTTTTTAAAAAAAAATTCGACGGGAATTGAAAACTCGTTTGAAAATTTTTCAGGAAAAAATTATATATGTTCGTGCCCAGTCCGCGTCGTGAACTGGGCAATTCAGGAAGAAATTCTTTTTTTAATTTGAGGGGCATTGCAGTCAATTTTAAACTCCTCCTAAATTCAAAACATGATTAAATTAGGTCGTTTTGATGCGTAAATAGGGTCTTAAACCCCATTCTAAGTCTTTTCTAAGTCATTGAAAGTTAGGGCTTGAGAGATAAGAAAGAAGAATGTAGGATTTAAGAATTCAAGAGGATTCTTGAGAGCTCGATTGTTGATAGCTTCATCCCAAGTATGTAAGGCTAAACTAAAAGCATGAGATTATTCTCTCATGTGCCCCTAAGATGGTATTAGAAGAGAGTTGAAAGTTCATAAGTTTACATGAACAGTTCTTGATTATTTTCTAGAAAATTATATTAATTACGTATATTTTCATATGTTGATGATCATCATGAACTTATTTTCTTTAATTGAATATTTTTCATGAGATATTGTATAACCCTATATGTTAATTATTAAAAGCATGCATGAAAGAATATACGGATTGAGTCTAGAGCCTTGATTGAGAATGTTGATAGAGATTGTGATTGTGAATGTGAGAATGATGATAAGTTGATAGAACTTGATAGTCCTACGAGTCTTCATAAATGAACTATAATGACTTGTCCATTCTAATGTTTCCTAATGATTGTTCTAAGCTTTGAACTAATGATTGAGAGTTGAGTTGATAGTATGATTGGAGTCTCCATGCGACCGACTGAATGATGCGAGCCTGTATGAGGCTGATTTGGGATGAGTTGATTGAGATGGTTTGATTGGATGGATAGTTTTATGAGCATTGCATCATGGAAGGAGTATCGAGCACCTAAAGAGTAAGAGTTAACCCAACTCGCACTTGTTAAACTACGTAGCCAAGTGTAGGTGAGGATTTGAACCATCACATTACATTGTGGTCCCCTCCTGATAGAGTCTCTAAAAAAATAGAGGACTTGTTTGATTGGTTGGTGGTCCTTAGTGGATTTGATTCGTTCCCTACCTGGCAAGTACCGAACGGTTGTGGCAACACCGGTGAGATTGTTGTACAATCACTGGCTCATAAGTGATTGTTGTGGGATAAGAGAAACTCCTAAAATTTCCCACCTTGAGTACTCTGAGTCGAGATAAGATGAGATGAGATGTGGTGAGTTGAGTAGAGTTCCTTTGAGATGAGTTTGATTTGATTGATGAGGTTGATTGGTTGATGGGTCACTTGTTTACTCTTTATTCTTACTTTAGATAGACATTTGACATGTTGAATGATTTCTATATTAATGTTGATTGTTGTTTCTATATTATTCTATCTGTTTTGATTTCATTCAGCTATTTTACATACCGTACATTCCACGTACTGATGTCATTCAACGCTGCATTATTTCATGATGCAGATACAAGGGATAGAGATCATCAACAGATGTTTCGTTGAGGATCGCCCTACTTCGGAGGATTCCTTATGTTATTTTCATCTTGCTTTAGAGTTAGACATTTACTAGCTTTATTTTGATTAAAGTAGTCATGGGTCTGTCATTGACACCATCTGATAGTGATAACGGCTTCATAGACTAGAGTCAAATGTTGATTGTTAAGATTGTGAGCTAGTTCATTCTACTAGCCTTCTATTATATTATTATTTTGAGACAAGATAATGGATGTGCCAATTTACATTCTTTATGTTTTCCACTGATTAGTATAGTTTATTGATTGAAATGATTGTGATGAGGTCAAGTGGTTCTCTTGGGGATTAACAATAGTCTCTGGGTGCCCGCTACGTCTTGGGTACCCTCTCGGGGCATGACAAACTTGGTATCAAAGCACGAGTTCAAGTGTCCTAGGGAGTCTATGAAGTAGTGTCTCGTAGAGTCTTGTTTATAGGTGTGTTGTCGACCACAATTGATAAGCAGGAGGCTATAGGACATTAGAAATTGTTTCCCTTCATTCATATTCTAAATTGTGCTATAGAGTTATGATCTATGAAAGTTCTATTCTAATTTGTGCTTTGCGCATTGCAGAATTGTAATCATGCCTCCTAGAAGAGTCATCAGAGGAAGAGGATGACCCGCCAGACAGCATGTTAACCCACCTGAGCCTTAAGGACATGAGGAGCCCGTGGAACCAGTTATCCTTGTTGTGTAGCCCCCGTAAGATGAGGTCTCCAATGTCGAGCTTTTCCAGGCTATTTAAACTTTAGCCCAGGTTATAACAGAACTTGCTGTGAGATAAGGAACGGGCTGATTGGACGCCTATGACACTTATAGACTCCGAGAATTCTTGAGGACCAATTCGCCTAAGTTCACGGGGTCTGCATCTACTAAGGTTCCTGAGAACTATGTGGAGAAGCTTCAAAAAGTGTTCCAAGTGATGCATGTGATTGAAGTTGACAAAGTGGAACTGTTTGCTTATCAATTCAAGGGTGTGGCCAGACTTTGGTATGATCAATGGAAGAAGGGTAGAGGAAAGGATGCCCCCATACTGACTTGGACTATGTTTAAGGAAGCTTTCTTGGGGTGCTTCTTCCCAAGGTAGCGAAGACAGGCAAAGGTAAGACAGTTCTTGAACTTGAAGCAGGGCTTTATGACTATGCAAGAGTATGGCTAAAGTTTACATAACTGTCTCGCTATGCTCCATACATGGTTGCTGATATGAGAGATATAATGGGGATGTATGTTAATGGATTGAATAGAGGGCCAAAGAGAGATGGGAGGGGAGAAATTCTTGTGAGTGATATGGACATTTGGAGACTGATGACCTTTGTACAACAAGTTAATGAGGAGAGGCAGCAGGATAGAGAGGAGTTTAGAAGCAACAAAGCTAAAACATCCGGCCATGAGGTTGGAAAGAAAGGAAATGATAACCGATTTCTAGCACCATCATCTACTAGTGCACCTGTGTCTAGAGTGAAAAATGATCAGAGTTCCCATAATGTTGGAGCTCATAGCTCTTAGTCACAAGCTAGCGTGGCTCAAGGTTCACGAGGTAAACCACCATATGGTACATGTGGCAAGTTACACATGGGTAAGTGTCACGAGGGGAGTGATGTATGCTTCAAATGTGGCCAAATAGGTCACTATCAGAGAGATTATCCACTGTGGGATGACCAGGGCTCAATCTTCTGCACCAGCCCCACCAGCTAAGAGAAATCAGAAGGTACTACGTCAGGCGCGAGCGGGGCCATAAACTGTTTGTATACCATGGGTAGTCGACGTGATCAGGAAAACTCCCCAGATATTGTGATGGGTATGATTCAAGTCATTTTTATTGATTGTTATGTGTTGATGGATCCTGGTGCCACATTATCTTTTGTATCTCCTTACGAGGCCAGTAGATTTGATGGAACCCTTGAGAGTCTTCTTGAACCCTTTGATGTTTCTACTCAAGTGAGTAAGTCTACTCGGATTAAGAGAGTCTATAGTGCTTGCGTAGTGTCCATCCATCATAGGAATACTATCATTGATCTGATTGATTTAGAATGACTGATTTTTATTTGATCCTGGGCATTGATTGGCTTTACTCTTGTTATGCCTCCATTGATTGTAGATCCTGAACCGTTAAGTTCCTATTTCTGAATGAACCGGTTATAGAGTGGTAGGGTGACTCCATAGCACCTAATGAAAAGTTTATCTCATATCTTAGAGCCAGAAAGATGATTACTAAGGGTTGCATCTACCACCTTTTGTGAGAGTTAAATTTGATAGTGTTGAGTCTCCTACTCTTGAGTCAGTCCCGATTGTGAATGAGTTTCCTGAAGTGTTCCCGAGGATTTACCTGGAGTCCGTCCTGACAGGAAGATTGATTTTGGGATTGATGTTCTTCCCAATACCCACCCTATCTCAATTCCACCTTATAGGATGGCTCCCGCTGAGTTGAAAGAATTGAAAGAGCAATTGAAAAATTTGTTAGAGAAGGGCTTCATGAGGCCGAGTGTTTTTCCTTGGGGTGCCTCTTTCCTATTCGTGCGAAAGAAAGATGAGTCTCTCAGAATGTGTATTGACTATAGGCAACTAAACAAGGCCACCATGAAGAATAAATATCCTCTCCCAAGGATAGATGATTTGTTTGACCAACTTTAGGGTGCCTCTTATTTTTCAAAGATAGACCTCAGATCTGGCTACCGTCAGTTGAGAGTAAGGGAATGTGATATTCCAAAGATAGCCTTTAGGAATAGATATGGCCATTTTGAGTTCTTAATCATGTACTTTGGGTTGACGAATGCACCTGCAGCCTTCATGGATTTGATGAATAGAGTGTTTAGATAGTATCTTGATATGTTTGTGATTGTGTTTATTGACGACATCTTGGTGTATTCGAGGGATGAGGATGAGCATGAAAATTATCTCCAATTGTCCTCCAAACACTTAAGGACCATGAGTTGTATGTGAAATTCTCAAAATGTGAGTTCTGGCTTAAGCCTATTGCTTTCCTAGGCCATATTGTCTCCGGTGATACTCAAAAGATTGAAGCGGTTAAAAACAAGCCCAGACCGACCTCTCCAACTAACATAAGGAGTTTCTTGGGGTTTGATAGGCTACTACCACAGATTTGTTGAGGGATTTTCTTCCCTATCGCACCATTGACTAAGTTGACTCAAGAAAAGGTCAAGTTTCAGTGGTCCGACAAATGTGAGAAGAGTTTCCAAGAGTTAAAGAATAGACTGACCACTGCACCCATTTTAACCTTGCCCAATGTGATGGAAGATTTTGTAATCTATTGCAATGCTTCGAGAGTAGGATTGGAATGTGTGCTGATGCAAAGAGGAAAGGTGATAGCCTATGTTCCAGACAACTTAAGATCCATGAGAGAAACTATCTAACCCATGATCTTGAGTTGGCAGCGGTGGTGTTTGCACTTAAAATCCGGCACCACTACTTGTATGAAGTGCATGTGGATGTTATCACTGACCACAAGAGCTTGCAGCATGTCTTCAGTCAGAAGGAGCTCAACCTGCGACGGAGAAGATGGTTAGAGTTGCTCAAGGTTATGACATGAGCATTCTCTACCTTTCAAGTACAGCTAACATTGTTGTTGACGCTATTAGCAGGTTTTCAATGGGTAGCACAACCTATATTGAGAAAGGTAAGAAGGAGCTAGCTAAAGAAGTGCACCGATGAAACGACCCCAAAAAGTTCCCGAAAACGTGCCTCGAAAGAGCCCAGACTTTTGTTTTCCGTATATCTAAAAATCTGTTTGGAATTTCAAAAATATGACTTCATATTCTTGTTCAAGGGGTCTAAATTAGAGTTAAAAGGGTCTAACCTCGAATTTAAAGCAAAGGAATCGAAGTATGAAATTTCGCTTGGTGCAATTTCCAGTGAGGGTCCGCGACCTCTTCGCGACGCAAAGAGGTGTATTTTCCTGCATTGTCTTTTCCTAGTTCGCCCTGATTTTTCTAAGTGTTGGACCTAAGTTTTACCAAATGTATTTCCACCTATACTTAGCCTTATTTCACCCTCATATCACCCAAAAACATTCCCCAATATTTCCCCAAACACTTAGACTCATTTCTAACCCTAAATTCAAGTCACAAACTCAAGGCCAATCTCAAGGATTTCTTCAAGGATCTCACCCAAGCTTCAAATCTCCACTAAATTCTTCTTCAAGGACTCCACAAAAGCTAAGGTATGTAGTCATAACCATTGGATCCTTTCACCTGTGGTGCCTAAACCTTCTTTTACTTAATATTTAATAATTTAAAGTTGATTTTACATGTGAGTCTTGTACATTGAAAAATTTACTTCACAGTGATTTTAGTTCATAAAAGTATGATTGTTTGAGCATGTTTGAGCTCTAAATCTTGGATCTAATGTTGGACTTGATGAAGGGTTTTGCTACGAATGTCTTGGGGGTGTTGCAAGGTGTTGATTAAAGGTTTTACCAAGGATTTTCCTGTATGATTTAATCTCTAAATTACATGCCCTTTTACCCCCATTACACACTCCAAGGTGTTTGATAAAATGTCCGGTTATGTTTTCTTAAGGAATTGAAGGTCCAAAGCATGAGATATGATATGAATGATGTTATGATGATGAAATGACCTTATGTACATGATTATTCCAACCCAAGATATTGCATTAGAGCTATGATGAATCCTATATAAAGTGTTTCATAGACTATGCCGGATACTAGGGGACAAGAGCCCGGATAACCTAGAATGAGGGTTAATACTCATCTCCACCAGGGTGACGGGGTGGCATCATCACCAACCTAGAATGAAGGTTAATACTCATCTCCACCTAGGTGATGGGTGGCAACATCACCAACCTACCAAGGGGTTCATACCTTGGAAATCTAGCTTGGTCTCATCCTCACATATGATATTCTATATGAGCATGATTTACCTAAGCATGTTTTACTTATGCATTAATCATACATGACATATTTCTATATTATGCCTATTGCCTATCATTATGCATGTTGATTATGAAGCTTGTCTCTTATTGCATATGCATCCCACATACTTAGTACATTACAAAATACTAAAACATACTCTTGCCTATGTGATATCACCATGTAGGACTCGGTGCCCAAGTTATTCATCCTCCTCCACGTGGCTAGGCAGCGTTATTCCAAGCTTCTTGGTGAGTCCTCCATTCTGGGGACTTTGGTTTATGTTCCCTCTTATCTATGTATTGAGACACTATCTTATATTCTATTTGACTATGGGGGTGAGCCCGATTACTTTGCCTTGGCTCCTGCTCTATCTATGTATTTAGAGGTGTTTGTTGGACATGTGTATTTATGTATGAGATTTGAATCATCTATGTTGTTTAAACATTACACTCTCTCTTTCTCCCTTAGTCCCATTTCCCTTTATTCATGTTTTTTATGATATTTTGTATTACTTCCGCATCCAAGGATGTGTAATGATATGTTATGAGGCTTGTTTAGGGTCCCATTGGGTTCCCTATTCGCCGGTCACGTCCAGGCCCTAGGCTTGGGACGTGACAAACTTGGTATCAGAGCACTAGGTTGATAGATCCTCAGAGTCCAACACACCGCACAGATTAGAGTCCTATTCATGGTTGTGAAGCGCACCATGACTATGAATAGGAGGCTATGAGGCGTTTTAGGAAATGTTTCCCTTCTTCTTATTCTAAGTCCTGCTTTAGAGTTGTGATAAGTTGCTTCCCCCCAACGATTGTTCTTTGTTATGCTAGATCATGCCAAATACTAAAGGAAGACAGACCGAAACTCCCGAGCAGCGACCTACCTATGGTGAGCTCCGAGATGCTCTTACTATGCTTGCCCAAGTAGTAGCCAACCAAGTCCAACAAGGGGCCCACGCCCTTCATGCTACTACCCTGGAAGCTAGGGTGAGGGATTTTATGAGGAAGAATCCTCCGATTTTCCATAGGTCAAAGGTGGATGAGGACCCACAAGAGTTTGTTGATGAAATCTACAAAATCTTGTCGATCATTGGTGTTGGGCCAAATGAGAAGGCGGAGTTGGCAGCATACCAACACAAAAATGTGGCCCAGATTTGGTTTGATCAATAGAAAGGTGAGAAGGGTAATGGCTATGTGGTGCTTTGGGAGGAATTTAGATTGGCCTTCCTTAATCTGTTCTTCCCTCTTGAGCTTAAGGAAGCAAAGTTGGTTGAGTTTATGAAAGTGAAACAAGGTAGTACGATTGTGAGGGAGTATGCTATCAAATTTAATCAACTTTCAAAGTATGCTCCTCATTTGGTGGCAGACCCTAGGTCAATGATGAATAAGTTTGTTATGGGGGTCTCCGATTTGATAAGTGAAGAGTACCGGTCCGCCTTGCTTGTTAGTTATATGGACTTGTCGAGGTTAATGACATATGTCGAGCAAATGGAAGAAGAAACGCTGAGAAAGAGGAGGGGCCATGAGGCCAAGAGAGCTCGTATTGGAGATGGTCGATTCCATCAAGGCCAAGGGTCTCCTCATGCTACAAATACGGAGTTTGCCAATGATTTCCCTAGGCCCCATGTTGTAAGTGTTATGGATCCTAATGATGTATGTCATAGATGTGGGAAGAGCCATAATGGCCGGTCTTTGAAGGGTACGAGTGCATGTTATGGTTGTAGGGAGCTTGGTCACAAGAAAGTAGATTGTCCAAGAAAGCGTGGCAAGGTTCGGGATGCAAATTCGGTCCCAATGGGTAAAGGTGGTCCTCAAGGTGGTGCCCCAAGGCACAATCGCTTCTATGCTCTACATGGAAGGCAAGGGGTTGGTGAGGTCCCCGATTAGTTATCGGTATGTTGAAAATTTTTGATCTTAATGTATATGCTTTGATTGGTCCGGGTGCCACCCTTTCCTTTGTTACCCTTTTTGTTGCTAAAAAGTTCCATGTTGAGTAGGAGTTGTTGCATGAGTCATATGAGCTGTCTACTCCTATTAATGCATCTATTGTTGCTAGGAGGGTGTATAGAAATTTTCTGGTTTGAATCTTGCATAAAATCTTACCTTGTGATCTTGTTGAATTAGATATGGTTGATTTTGATGTTATTCTTGGGATAGATTGCATACTATGCTTCTATTGATTGTAGGACCCACAGTCAAGTTTCAATTTCTAAAGGAACCCGTCCTTGAGTGGGAAAGTCATGAGGTAATAGTGAGGGGTAGGTTCATCTCATGCATTAAAGCCCATAGGTTGATTTCCAAGGGGTGTTTGTATCATCTTGTTTGAGTCAAAGATGTGGAGTTCGAAGTTCCTTCCATTGAGTCGGTCCCGGTTGTAAATAAACTTCTAGAAGTCTTCCCAAATGATCTTTCGGGTTTCCCTCCCAAAAGGGAGATAGATTTTGGCATAGATCTCCTTCCCGACACCCAACCTATCTTCATTCCCCCTTACCGTATGACCCCGGCGGAGTTGAAGGAGTTAAAGGAGCAATTGAAAGATTCTTTGGAGAAGGGATTTATTAGACCTAGCCAATCACCTTGGGGTGCACCGATGTTGTTTGTAAAGAATAAAGATGGGTCACTTAGAATGTGCATTGACTATCGGCAACTCAATAGGGTCACTATAAAGAATAGATATCCTCTTCCATGGATTGATGACTTGTTTGACCAATTGTAAAGGGCTAGCTTTTTCTCTAAGATTGATCTTTGGTCCGGGTACCATCAAGTAGGGTGAGGGAGTGTGATATTCCAAAGACGGCCTTCCGGACTCTTTATGAGCATTATGAATTTGTGGTGATGTCCTTTGGATTGACTAATTCGCCAGCCATGTTCATGGACCTAAGAATAGGGTCTTCAAGCCTTATCTTGATTCCTTTGTTGTGGTCTTCATTGATGATATTTTGATTTATTCACATAGTAGGGAAGATCATATGGGCCATTTGAGGGTCGTGTTGCAAAGATTGAGGGAGTAGAGATTATATGCCAAATATGAAAAGTGTGAATTTTGGTTGAAGGAGGTTGCATTGTTGGGTCATGTGGTGTCCGAGGATGGTATAAAAGTGGATCCTAAGAAAAATGATGAGATTAGGAATTGGCCTAGACCATTGACCTCGTCAGATATTAGGAGTTTCTTGGGCCTTGCCGGTTACTATAGAAGGTTTGTGAATGGGTTCTCCTCCATTGCTTCTCTTATGACAAAATTGACTCAAAAGAGAGTTAAGTTTGTGTGGACCGATGAATGTGAGAAAAGATTTCGAACATTGAAGGATAGATTTGTGTCCGCTCCTATATTGTCACTACCGGATGGGCTTGAGGGTTTTATTGTGTATTGTGATACATCTAGAGTTGGATTGGGTTGTGTACTAATACAAAATGGTAAGGCCATAGCCTATGCTTCTAAAAACTCAAAGTGCATGAAAAGAACTACCCTACCCATGATCTTAAATTGGTCGTCGTGGTATTTGCATTAAAGATTTAGCATCATTATTTTTATGGGGTGCATGTTGATGTCTTCACCGATCATACGAGCCTTCAATATGTCTTCACTCAAAAAGATCTCAACTTGAGACAAAGAAGGTGGCTAGAACTCCTTAAGGACTACGACATGCGTGTGCATTACCATCCAGGTAAGGTAAATGTTGTGGCAAATGCCTTGAGTCGGGTGTCTATGGGTAGCCTAGCTCATATGTATGGTGGTGAAATAGAGATGGCTAGTTAGGTGCATAGGTTGGCTAGATTGGGGATGAGGTTGGAAGATGTGGGTAATGGTGTTGTTGTTGATGGTTCTAAATCTTCTTTGGTTGATGAGATGATAGTAAAACAAGATCTGATCTCCTCCTTGCTTGAGTTGAAGGCCTTGGATAAAGAAGGCAAGATAGAGGTTTTCTCCAAAGGGGGAGATGGGGCCCTTAGATACCAAGATAGGTTGTGTGTGCCATGTGTTGATGGTTTGAGGGAGAGAATTCTTGATGAAACCCATAATTCTTCCTATTCTATCCACCCCGGTTCCACCAAAATGTATAGAGACTTGAGGGATGTGCATTGGTGGGGAGGTATGAAGAGAGATATTGATAAATTTGTTTCTGGTTGCCATAGTTGTCAACAAGTCAAAGCCGAACATCAAAGGTCGAGTGGCCTAACCCAAGGCATAGAGATTCCGACTCTGAAGTGAGAGGTAGTTAATATGGATATTGTGGCTTGGTTGCCCAAGACTAGAAAAGGATTTGATTCTATATGGGTTGTGGTTGATAAGATGACGAAATCAGATCACTTTCTATTGGTCAAGACTTCATATGCGGCTGAAGAGTATGCAAGGTTATACATCCATGAGTTAGTGAGGTTGCATGGGGTTCCCTTACCCATTATATTGGATCATGTTGCACAATTTACTTCACACTTTTGGAGATCTTTCCAAAGGGTTCTTGGAACCAAAGTTCACCTTAGTACGACCTTCCACCCTCAAACGGATGGCCAAGCCGAGAGGACAATTCAAACACTTGAGTATATGCTTAGGTCTTGTGTCTTGGAGCTTAAAGGTAGTTAGGATGATCATCTTTCATAGATTGAGTTTGCCTACAACAATAACTATCACTCTAGCATCGGTATGGCTCCTTTTGAAGCTCTTCGTGGGAGACGTTGTAGATCACCGGTGGGTTGGTTTGAGCTTGGAGAGGTGACCTTATTGGGGCTAGATCTAGTTATGGATTCTCTTGAGAAGGTTAAGATGATTAGGAAAAGGTTGATGGTAGTCCAAAGTCGTCAAAAATCCTATGCCGATTTAAGGAGAAGAGACCTAGAGTTCCAAGTGGGGGATTGGGTTTATTTGAAAGTTTCTCCAATAAAGGTGTGGTCCATTTTGGTAAGAAGAGGAAGTTGAGTCCGAGGTATGTTGGTCATTACGAGGTGATAAAGAGGGTTGGCAAGGTAGCTTATTAGTTGAAGTTGCCTAGCAAAATGAATTTGGTCCATCAGATATTCCATGTTTCTATGTTGAGAAAGTGTGTTGGTGATCCTAATGCCATTGTGTCTCTTGATGTTGTAGGTGTTGTTGAGGATAACTTGACTTATGAGGAGGTTTCGGTTCAGATCTTGGATAGACAAGTAAAGAGATTGAGGAACAAAGAGGTGGCATCCGTTAAGGTCCTTTGGAGGAACCAACAAGTCTAGAGTGCTACGTGGGAGGCCGAAACAGATATGCAAAAGCAGTACCCTTATCTCTTCCACTCCACTCAAGTCTAAGGTACTAATTCTAAGTCCTTTACGTAACTTCAAGTCTTACATTTCAGCCCCTATGTCATTCATGTGCATTCATGTTTAAGTTGGAAATTTATGATGATTTCACACTTATAATGGGAATTTGAAAGTGATGTTTAAGATATAATGTTGCATTCATGATGGGGCTGATTTATTCATGATTATTCTTGTCTCGTACGTCTCTTCTAAATTCTGAGACAAATGTTCCCAAGGGGAAGATATTGAAATGATCCCAAAAAGTATTCGAAAACGTGCCTCGGAAGTGCTCGGAATCTTGTTTTTTGTATATCTAAAAATTCGTCTGGAATTTCAAAAATTTGACTTCATATTCTTGTTCAGGGGGTCCAAATTAGGGTGACGAGGGTCTAACCTCGAATTTAAAGCAAAGGAATCGAATTATAAAATTTCACTTGGTGCAATTTCCAGTGAGGGTCCGCGACCTCTCTGCGACCAGAGAGGTGTATTTCCCTGCACTGTCTTTTCCTAGTTCACCCAGATTTTTCTAAGTGTTGGACCTAAGTTTTTCCAATTGTATTTTCACCTATACTTAGTCTTATTTCATCTTCATATCACCCAAAAACATTCCCCAATATTTCCCCAAACACTTGGACTCATTTCTAACTCCAAATTAAAGTCCCAAACTCAAGGCCAATCTCAAGGATTGCTTCAAGGATCTCACCCAAGCTTCAAATCTCCAATAAAGTCCTCGTCAAAAGAACTTCACAAAAGCTAAGGTATATGGTGTTGAACCTTGGGTTATTTCACCCATGGTGCCTAAACCCTCTTTTACTTAATATTTCATGATTTAAAGTTGATTTTACATGTGGGTCTTCTAACATTGAGAAATTTACTTCACAGGGATTTTAGTTCATAAAAGTATGGTTGTTTTAGCATGTTATGAGCTCTAAATCTTGGATCTAATGTTGGATTTGATGAGGGGTTTTGCTATGAATGTCTTCAGGGTATTGCAAGGTGTTAATTAAAGGTTTTAACATTGATTTTCCTACATGATTTCATCTCTAAATTTCATGCTCTGTTAGCCTCATTACATACCTCCAAGGTGTTTGATAAAATGTTCGGTTATGTTTTCTTGAGGAATTGAAGGTTCAAAGCATGAGATATGATATGAATTATGTTATGATGATGAAATCACCTTATGTACATGATTATTTCAACATAAGGTATTGCATTAGAGCTATGATGAATCCTATATAAAGTGTTGCATGGACCATGCTCGATCCGAGGGGACAAGAGCTCGGGTAACCTATAATGAGGGTTAATACTCATCTCCACCTAGGTGATGGGGTGGAATATCACCAACCTACCAAGGGGTTCATACCTTGGAAATCTAGCTTGGTCTCATCCTCACATATGAGCATGATTTACCTAAGCATATCTTACTTATATATTGATCATACATAACATATTGCTATATTATGCCTATTGCTTATCGTTATGAATGTTGATTATGAAGCTTGTCTCTTGTTTCATTGCATCCCACATACTTAGTACATTTCAATGTACTAACGCATACTCTTGCCTACATGATATCACCATGTAGGAACCGGTGCCCAAGTTGATCATCCTCCTCCACGTGTCTAGGCGGTGTTATTCCAAGCTTCTTGATGAGTCCTCCATTCCGGGGACTTTGGTTTATGTTTTCCTCTTATCTATGTATTGAGACACTATCTTATGTTCTATTTGACTATGAGGGTGAGCCCGATTACTTTGTTTTGGCCCCCGCTCTATCTATGTATTTAGAGGTGTTTGTTGGACATGTGTATTTATGTATGAGCTTTGAATCATCTATGTTGTTTAAGTATTACACTCTCTCTTTCTCGCTTAGTCTCATTTCCCCTTTTTCATGCTTCTTATGATGCTTTATATTGCTTCCGCGACCAAGGATGTATAATGATATGCTATGAGGCTTGTTTGGGGTCCTTTCGGGTTCCCCATTCGCCAGTCACGTCTAGGCCCTAGGCTTGGGATGTGATAGACGATTAGCTCGATTGGGAGTGTAACTTAAGAAAATGATGAGGGAGGAGTTAATGTTCAGAACAGGTCTGCTTCATCCTTGGCGGAAGAAGTGGAAAAAAAACAAGATCGAGACCCCGTTATTCTCTAATTAAAGGAGGCTGTCCACAAAGTGATGGTCTTCTCTAAAGGGGGAGATGGGGTGTTGAGATACCATAGTAGATTGTGTGTCCCGATGTTGATGGTATTCAAGATAGAATCATAGTTGAAGCTCATAGAACTAGATATTTCATTCATCCTGGCTCTACTAAGATGTACCATGACTTGAAAGAAGTCTATTGGTGGAGTGGAATGAAGAGGAGTATTTCTGAATTTGTTTCAAAGTGCCTGAATTGTCAGCAAGAGAAAGTTGAGCCTCAAGGGACATGTGAATTAGCTCAGAACTTTGAGATTCCTGAATGGAAGTGGGAGATGATCAATATGGACTTCATTACTGGTCTACCAAGGTCTCAAAAGAAACATGATTCAACATGGGTGATTGTGGATAGGATGACCAACTCGGCTCATGTTTTAGTAGTTAAGACAACTAACACTACAGAGAAGTATGCTAGATTGTACATCTAAGAGATTGTGAGGTTGCATGGAGTTCCCTTGTCCATCATCTCGGACAAAGGAGCTCAATTCACCTCCCAATTTTGGAAATCGTTCCAGAAAGGATTGGACAAAGTGAATTTGAGCACAGCCTTTCTTCAACAGAAAGATGGTCAGGCAGAACATACAATTTAGACGTTAAAGGATACGTGGAGAGCGTGTTATAACACCCCACACCTTACAATATTGGCACAATACAAATGGAACATGACATGATTTGGACCATTGATGCTAAATTTTAAAAGTGCTCGAATCTCGTGTTAATGGGCTATATGTGCATTTAACGCTTAAGAGGGTCGAGTGAATACATGTTTTGTGTCGAATTAA
>JAPFFP010000046.1:4536333-4546789 GCA_026153255.1 Solanum medicagineum
TTTAATCCAATTAGGGACTTTCGGAACTAAATTTATAATTTCTTCCACCTATGCCACACAATTGATTTAAAATAGAATACCCGGCCCTTTAATATCTTACGGGGCCTAACAAAACCTTACTACATAAAACCCTGTGGGAAAAAATTTTAGTGAAGGAAAAAGAACATATCTAATAATACTCATTTTGGATGTCTCATTAAAAACCTTACAAGGAAAATCCAATAGGACAAAACCTTGGGAGAAAAAATGAGTACATCGCATGTTTTAACTCCCCTTGATCAGAACATCAATCCAAGGACTTGAATCTTCGCATCCCAATCTTGTGTACCATCTTGTTGAAAGTTGCAGTTGGTAGAGACTTGGTGAACAAATCAGTCACATTGCCACTCGAATGAATGTGTTACACATTTATATCATCATTTATTTGGAGCTCATATGTATAGAAATATTTTGGTGAAAATGTGCTTTGTTCTATCTTCTTTTATGAATCCTCCCTTTAGGATCAAAGAGTTTTGCAAGCTCCGCACTTTAACTTCTTTAAGCAAACAAGCTATTGCATTTTGAATAACTCTTCAAGAGTTTCAATTCAAGTTATCAACTTGCATAACAATATGAAAGATTCTTGATTTATTTTATCAATATTAGGATTACAACCAAGTTTTCAAGAACTTATACATGCTTCATGCATTTTAAATCCTTCAAATACTTTCAATCTTCCATATCAATTTTGTTTAGTGACAATATTTCAATATTAAATTCATGACCTTTTTCAGTATCTAGATTGCAAGTCAAATAAGCTTTTGCTTACTATGATGCATCATTCCACTTGATAATTAAAGCATGATTTAATTATATCATAGAGCTTAGATCCTCATAATCTTTTACAACATTGCGATATATTGTATCAAAAATGTCATCGACAAAAGAATCTTTTTGTCAGTTTGCATTGTGACATAACTTGTTGAGATCTCATCATTTCATTATTTTTAGGTAGCTAGCCTCTCATAAGGTTTCATGAAGTATTATGTCATAAGCTCCGCAAAAGCCCATTGCCTCTTAATGATGATCAGTTGGATCATTTGCTTCTTTTCTTTTCAAGAATTATCTTATTTGGGATTGATTGCATGTTTCATGCATGTCATAGATTTTGTCCTTCAGGGACATTCCATGTATTTCAACTCTTAGTTTCTTACTATCTCCCCCCTTATGTTAGACAAACTAACATATATTCCAATCTATCTCGGAGAATCAATCTTTTATGCATCATGGTATATTTATTAATTATATACCGCATATCAAAATTATTATATGGAAATTATATGATCCTTGACCATAAATCAATTCGAGGAGAAATTAATCATAATGTATTGGATTGATGCATATTTTTGTCTATAATTTGTCATATTTCAGATCATGAAGCTTTGTTCTCATAAGCAATGATTAACCATTTATTTAAGGCATTTAGTGTCAATCAACTTAGATATTTATCAATATTATCAAGATGAATTGTCTTGATTACGTATTCTGAAAGTTATGCTCTTAACTCAATTATCTTGCACAAACAATTTTGCGAATGTCAAACTTCAAGTCGACAATAAAACACATATGTGATCATCTTATTGATGCATCTATTTCATATATCACATGATGTTGAATGGGCCCATATTCACCTTTCATACTTTCAACATTTAGGGAATTCAATCCCAATATTAGTTGATCCAATCAACTTATCATGAGGACAAACAATCTTGAAGGATCTTTTATTTTTCCAATATATGTCTAATGAGTAAATTTCAAGTTTGTCACGACATATGTCTTTTGCTATAGTAAATTTCTAATTTATTATTACATGAACAAATTTTAGATTTCTTACTCGGGGAGTAAATTTCAACTTTAATTTATTCTCAACTACTCTACTTCTCGTAGAGGTGAGCTATGATCCTTTTTAAATCTGTAAATGCATCTGGCATCCGATTTGCAATTTTTGCATGTGAATAATCTTTTATACTTCTTGCTCACAAATAAAAACATATGAATCAAGATGAGACAATAATGAATTTTTTCACAAAATTTTTCTTTTGATATCATCATCTTCTCCCCCTAATTTTGGGAAAAATGTCTCATTAAATCGACAATCTGCAAATCAAGCAGTGAACATATCTCCAGTTAATGGTTCAAGATACCGAATAATTGAGGGTCATTCAAACCCAACATATATTTCTAATTTTCTTTGAGATCCTATTTGTGCGATGTGGTGGTGCCACAATTATATATGCAGCACATTCAAAAATTATTAGATGAGATATATTAGGTTCTTGAACCAAAAACAGTTGCAATGGAGAATGCTTATGATAATTTATCGGTTTGAGACTAATAAGTGTTGCAGCATGCAAAATTGCATGTCCCCATAAAGAAGTGGGCAATCTAGTTTTCATAAGCAATGGTCTTGCTATCAATTGCAAGCGTTTAATTAATGACTCAGCAAGACCATTTTGAATATGAACATGAGCAACATGATGTTCCAACTCTTATCCTAATGGATAAACAATAGTCATTAAATGCTTAGGAGGAAAACTCTGCAGCATTATCAAGGCGAATGGACTTAATCTGATTATCAGGAAATTATGCTCATAATCATATTATTTGTGCCAATAATTTTGCAAATGTCAAATTATGAGATGACAATAGGCACACATGAGACCATCTAAATGAAACATCTATTAGGGCCATAAAATATTTAAACATCCCACTAGGTGGGTAAATAGGTCCACAAATATCCCCATGTATACGTTTCAAAAACGTAGGGAACTCAATCTCAACTTTCATTGGTGATGGTCTCACAATCAACTTGCCTTGATAATAAGCAGTACAAGAAAATTCACCATTTAAAAGAATCTTTAAGTTCTTTAATGAATGTCAATTTGAATTTTCTTTAATTCAAATTATCAAAAGGTCTCATTCTTCATGAATGGAACACAATCACCTTAGCATATCAATTTATGATAGCTTAGTACCTTATTCCATATTCATGTGTATTATTCAATCATTTGTCTTGTTTCAGACATTAGGTATTGCTACCACATTCACTTTAGAAAATAGAGCATTTTAATGGAATATATTTTATGACTTTTCACGAAAAACATATTATTTGGCTTTAGTCATCATTACATCATTAATATGGTGCATTGAGACTTGAACCCAACGTCTTCTCTATATAAAGGCGTCTTATGCCATAAATTGATGGGGCCTGAACCCAACATCTTTAACCGTGAGATATTCAGATATTCAAGTTCATCAAAGATGATGTCACAAGAATATAGTAGTTTTAACACAGTTTTATTTTGATGCTTTATTTTCATTTTTTAATGATGTCTCCAAGACATCTAGCATTCAACACCTATAAAGGATAGTTTTTGCCCAAACTATGAAGGATAACAAACTCAACTTTCTCAAGGTTAGTCATATCAATAAAGATAAAACAAATAAATAAACAATACCTTAGCCTTGAAACTTAACTTTTATTCTTTAAGACGGTCGAGTCTCGTGCTGATAACGTGTTATGAAACTATATAAAACAATACAAAGAATAAAGTAGGGGAGAAGAGAAAGAATTTCTTATTGCTCTTGAATAATATTGAGGTGTCTATTACAATGAAGGAAACTCTTATATTTATAGGGGAAAAATTGACTTGGTCTTCAAGTAAGAAACTGAATTGGTTTTTAAGTAGGATTCCTAACTCCTAAAGGAATTTACATAAATAGACATTCACCATAAATAGAATATGTTTATAACAAAAAAAATTCTCAATTTTTTGAATTTTTTTCTTAATTATATTTAGAATTTGGTTCTAAATAAATTTTTAATTTTGTGAATTTTTTTCTTATTTAGAATTTGTTTCAAAATAAAGTCTTTAAAACAATTCTTAATTTTGTGGATTTTTTCTTAATTCTATTTAGAATTTTTTTCTAAATAGATTCTTAATTTTTGGATTTTTTTCTTATTTATAATTTTTTAATAAATTCTAAATAAAATTTTAAAAAAAGATTCTTAATTTTGTAATTTTTTTTCTTAATTTTGTTTAGAATTTTTTTTAAATGACGTGGCCGAGTTAAAATGTATCATGTATAAAAGGTGATTTTACAAAACCATCGTTGAAAAATAATGACATGAATGAGTCTTTTTCTCAACAACAATGACATATATGAGCCAAACTTTTAACGGATGACATAAATGAACCTTTTGTTAAAGTTTGATGACATATTTGAGCTTTTTTCCTTAAAATAATAAATCAATTTGATCTAATCCATAAAATTTCAAATCCTATATACACTAGTCCAAATAAATTGAATCAACCTATTTCGACAACTCTAGTAACAGAGTACTAGGAATTTGATGCAAGAATGATGTCAAAAGTCTTTGCCAACTTTTAAAGTGAAGTCTTTATGTCAACCAAGGTTGGTCGACATATTTTAATTCTCTCTCTTCAAAGTAACTAAGGTTGGTTATATAACATGATTTCATATTGCCGATATTAACAGTTTTTCTATTTCCCAAGGCAACCAGAAAGTGATAATAAGAATTGATCTCATACCTATGGTTTGAAAATTCCTTACATGTCCCATTAAACTATAAATCTTAGTACTCACGTCAGAGTCGGACTTAAAATTTAAATATTTTAAATTGTAATTTATCATATTTTTTAGATTACATGTTCAAACATAAAATTTATTACAATTTTAGTTGATTTTTATGCTCCCGCACATTGAATTTTGAAAGTACTAACTTTATTTTAGATGAATTCGATGCTTGAACACTTCATCTTGCATGCCATTTAGCTTTTTCTTTTTCTCTAGAATTTACAAAAAAAAAAAAAAAGAATTAATGCAAAGTTGTCGTTGGATAGTTTTATTTATCTCAATACATAATAATTTGACGATCATGAGGAGAAGAATAAAAGAATTATGTCTTTTTTCGTGAAGATTGTAAATTTTGCATAAATTATTAAAATTAAATATTATTATCTATTGATATTCTTTTTTCTTTTTTTGATTACTGTTTTTTAGGAACAAAACTTAGTCGTAAGTATCGCTTAGTTAGAGTTAGATTGTACTTTCTTTCTATTTTCAAATATGTTAGGATCTTTTCTGAATGTTTCAGGATTTACTCTGTGTATTTTAAAAAAGGAACTATCATTTTTTGATGAAAAGTTTTAATCCATTCTTTAAATGAAAAAGAGTAACAAAATGTCTTTAAATTATTATTTTTTAAATACTTTTTTCTGACAAAAATATCATTTTTAAGAAACATTTTTTTTAAAAAAAAATCTCTTTAATAATATAGAAAATATTTTTATTTCTTAATCTTTTTCAAAGTGAAGAAGGATAAGTATTTGCTAATATAATCCTTCATATTAAAGTTAGATAAAATAATCATACAACAATAATATACCTAATAAAATCTCACAAGTGAGATTTGGGGAGGGTGAAATTAAGAAATTAAAATGTTTCTAATTTATCAAGAAAAAGAATTTTGGTTATCTAAATAAAAATGAATAATGTGGAACCAAGATTATCGGTTTTGAAACTTGAAATTACATAATATTTTATCACGACAACTACCCCTCCCCCTCCTTCGAGTCTCATTTTATGTGGTATTTTTTTTATTTTATTTTTTTGAGAAATTTAAAGTTAAATTATCTTAATTATAGTAAGATAATATTCTTTTTCAGAAAAAATAAAAAGAAAGATACGTCACATAAAATGAGACAAAGAGAGTAAAATAGAAATATAAGAGTATATTTTTATTAGGAAAAAGAATATTTTTGACTCAATAGGACAGTATGAACATTTTTCAGCCAAACTATTAATAGTAAAGACATTTTTAATCAATACTATTTTATTCAATTTTTCATAATTTAAAAATATTTTTATCACTAATTCCTTCTTTAAAGGATACATTTATTTTTTATGTAAAAATAAGAAATAAAACAATATGTTTGAATCCGATTTTTCACTATTCATTGTCTTATTAACTATCGGATATTGTGAATATGCCACCTCTTGCCAAGTGGCCAAGAGGTGTGCATGATGTATATGTAATTATCCAAGTGTCAAGTAGTGTGAATATGTCACCTCATCCACCAAGTGTCAAAGAAAGACACTTAGTCATCATGTTGTAAGGATATAAATAGCTATCTTCCAAAAATAGAAAAAGACAAGAAAATTGGAAAAAATAACCTTGCACTTTTAATTTTTATCATTTAATATATTTTGTGGTATTTTTCTTCTCCGTGTTTTCTCCAATACCCATTTTCATAACACGTTATCAGCACGAGGCTCTAACCATTTCAAGCTACGTTAAACAGGTACCAAGGTAAAAATTTTATTTTCGTAAAAATATCTAATATTACCCAACTTGAATTTGTTGCCTTGGACATATCGGGAAAAGACTACTCGTCATGGGCAATAAATGCAAAAATTCATCTGGATGCGAAGGATCTCGCCGATACCATCAAAGAAAACAACCAGGCATCTAGCCAGGACTGTGCCAAGGCCTTAATATTTCTCTGTCATCACCTTGACAAGGGACTAAAAATGCAATATCTTCCTTTGAAAGACCCCATCGCACTGTGGAATAATTTAAAAGATAAGTTTGACCACCTCCCACAGGCACATCATGATTGGCTCAACTTGAGGTTGATGGACTTTAAAAGTATAATCGAATATAATTTGGCTAGGTATAAAATTGTGTCCCAGTTAACCTTATGTGGAGAAAAGGTCACCGAACACGATAAACTCGAGAAAACGTATTCTACGTTCCCTCCCACAAATATACTCCTGTAACAGCAATATCGGGAAAAGGGCTTCCAAAGGTATTCTGATTTACTTTTGCACCTGTTTGTTGCTGAACAACACAACGACCTATTGATGAAGAATCATAAAAGTCGACCCGTTGGTTCTACATCACTCCCCGAAGTGAACCAGACAAGTTATAACCAACGAGAAAAGGGTCGTGGCCCTGGTCGTGGTCATGGCCGTGGTCATAGAAGAAATTATAATCATGATGGTCGTGTTGCACCCAGGAATGACCGACAATATAAAAAGAAGGGTTAAAAGCAAGAGGTTGTGTCGAAGAAAAATTCAGAAGATATATGAAATAGATGTGAAGGCTGGTCGCGTACTTGTCGATCATCCAGGCGTTTGGTCCAGCTCTATCAGGCATCACTGAAAAAGTGCAATTCCAATCCAGAGACAAATTTTACCTCTGAGGATAGTGCTGAACCTCTACATAATACGGGTAATAATGCATAGGTGAATTTTATATCTGAAAATAATGTTGAGCCTATGCATTTGGATGTGGCTGACTTCATTATTTTCCCGGAAGGAAACATGGCCACTGATGGGCCTTCTGTAATCTAGATAACCCTCTCTTCCTATTTATTTATGTTTGTTGTTGTATGTTGATATTATCCGAATATCAGTAAACAAATAAATTATGTACTGGTTTTGGTTAATGGTAATATTTACTTCATTTTGTTTTTGAAGAAAAATATGGGTATGCCTCAAATTTTATTTGGATCACTGATCAATCATGAAAATATTTGTGTAATTGATAGTGGAACAACTCATGCCATTTTCAAAGACGAGAAACACTTTTCGTACTTGCTTAGAAGAAAAGCAAACATTATTACAATCTCTGCTAATTCAAAATTGATTGAAGGCTCTGGAAGAGCTGTTATATTTCTACCCAAGGGGACAAAACTCATTATAGAAGATGTACTTTTCTCTTCAAGATCCCCGAGGAACTTGTTCAGTTTCAAAGATATCAGCCAAAATGGATATCATGTCGAGACACTGAATGAGAAGAATACTGAATATCTTTGCATAACTAAAAGTGTCTCAGGCCACAAACACATGTTAGAAAAATTGTCAATCTTATCTTTGGCCTATATTATGCAGAAGTTAGTGTAATTGAAGCGCCTTCAATCGTAAATCAAAAGTTTACTGATTTGAATACTTTTGTGTTGTGGCATGACCGAATAGGTCATCCTGGATCAATAATGATGAGACGAATCCTTGAAAATTCAACTGGGCACCCATTAAAGAACTTGAAGATTCTTACCAAAAATGAATTTTCTTGTGCTGGTTGCTAACAAGGCAAATTAATTGTCAGACTATCGACCTTGAAGGTCGGCGTTGAGGCCCCTAGATTTTTGGAGCGTTTACATAGGGACATATGTGGACCTATTCATCCACCTAGTGGGGTGTTTAGATATTTTATGGTCCTAGTAGATGTGTCTTTCAAATGGTCTCATATGTTCCTCTTATCATCTTGCAACTTAGCATATGTGAAGTTATTGGCACAAATAATAAGGTTACAGGGGTAATTTTCAGATTATCTTATTAAGTCTATTCGTCTAGATAATGCTAGAGAATTTACATCCCAAGCGTTTGATGATTACTGTTTATCAATTGAGACAAGAATTGAACATCCAATTGCTCATATTCATACTCAAAATGGCCTTGCAGAGTCATTTATTAAGTACCTACAATTGATAGCAAGACCATTACTCATAAGAACAAAGTTGCCCATTACTGTTTGGGGTCACGCTATCTTACATGCAACATCACTCATTCGCCTCATATCGATTAACTATAATAAATACTCTCCGTCACAATTAGTATTTGGTCATGAGCCCAATATCGCTCATTTGCGAATAATTGATTGTGCGGTATACATACCCATAGCACCACCGCAACGTACCAATATGGGCCCTCAACGAAGGTTGGGAATATATGTTAGGTTTGATTTACCTTCCATAATTCGCTACCTTGAGCCGCTGATAGGAGATTTATTTACTGCTAGATTTGCAGATTGTCTGTTTGATGAAACAAGCTTCCCGCAATTCGGGGGAGAGAAAAAGGAGGAACCCGAAAGAGAAATTACATGGAGAGTCCCATCACCATCTCATTTTGATCCACGCACTCATATGTTTGAGCAGGAGGTCTAGAAGATCATCCACTTACAGAAAATAGCGAATCAAATGCCAAATACATTTACCGATCTGTAAAGGATAATTAAATCATATATCCCTATGGTGAATGTGTCTATCTGGATTGATGTCCCAAAAGGACCATCTGTTAATGTCATAACTTCTGAATCATAAACACGCCTAAAGTATGGTAGGCCATTGGGTTCAAAGGATAAAAACCCTAGGAAAAGAAGCATGAAAAATGATAAAAATGACACTATAAAAGAACCTCATGAAGAAGTCCAAGAACTGATTAATCCTAATGTTCCTGAAGAAATCAGTGAACCCGAGACTCAAGTGAACGAAGAACTTTCAATGAATTCTACTGGTGATGGAACAAATTTAGATCGATCCAAAATTACAGTGGATAATCTTTTTGCATATAATGTTGCACTTAACTTCATGCAAGAGAGTGAGGATCTTGAGCCTAAATCCGTCAAAGAATGTCGACATAAAGATGATTGGCAAAATGGAAAGAGGCGATTCAATCAGAATTGAATTCATTTGCTAAGCGTGAGGTATTTGGACCTGTAGTCCAAACCCCTAATGGTGTGAAACCAATTGGCTATAAATGAGTTTTTGTGCGAAAGCGAAATGAAAGAAATGAAATTGTAAGATATAAGGCACGCCTTATTACACAAGGATTCTCTCAAAAGCCCGGTGTCAACTATGAGAAAACATATTTATCCGTAATGGATGCAATACCTTTTCGATATCTCATTAGTTAAACTGTGCATGTAAATCTTGAAATACACCTAATGGATGTGGTTACAGCTTATCTTTATGATTCACTTGATACTGAAATTTATATGAGAATTCTAGAAGGATTTTCAAATTGGCTGATGCATATAAGTCTAAGTCTCAGGAAATGTTACCAGTTAGATTGCAAAAATCATTGTATGGTTTGAAACAATCCGGACGTATTTGGTATAATCGTCTTAGTGAGTACTTGATTAATGAAGGCTATATAAATGATGTCATTTGTCCCTGCGTCTTTGTTAAGAATACAAAATCAGGATATGTTATTCTCGTCATTTATGTTGATGACATAAATCTCATTCGAACCCCTGAAGAGGTCCAAAAGGCAATTGAATCCCTAAAGAAAGAAATTGAGATGAAAGACCTTGTAAAGACAAAACTTTGTTTAGGTCTGCAAATTGAACATTTAGCAGATGGAAATTTTATTTATCAATTTGAAAGAATCTTAAAATGATTTTTATATGGACAAAGCGCATCCATTAAGTACTCCAATGGTTGTTCTATCACTTGAAGTAATAAAGACCCATTCCGACCTCTAGAAGAAGGTGAAGAACCTCTTGGTCTCGAAGTACCATATCTAAGCGTCATTGGTGCACTTATGTATCTTGCAAATGCAACTAGACCTGATATAATATTTTCTGTCAATTTGCTAGCAAGATATAGTT
>JAPFFP010000046.1:4567698-4578166 GCA_026153255.1 Solanum medicagineum
ATTTTGGGAGAATTTTATTAGCTGAAAAGAGGTGTTTTATTATGTAGAGGTTTGGCAATTTTATTCTTGTAAGTTGCTCATATTTTTTACATTTTTTGTAATAAAATATTTTATATAAATGAGTTTATTTTCATGTACTTTTATCTAAATTATTATGATAATATTATTTATGACGCGTTAAGAAATTATTTTGAGCATGTAAAAGTTACATCGAAATACCGTACATGTTACTTTACTTACTTGAATAAAAGAAGTTGTCTACTGTATGAATATTACTTGTACAGATACTATATCTTGAGATTTTGATTCTATATGAAATGAGTTTATATGAAATTAAGTTGGGATTAATATGACAATTTGGAGATACTTGAGTCTTTAAATATGATAGTATGTTATATTTGAGAAATTATAAACATATTTACACGATGTGATGAGTAAAAGTTAAGAGTCCAAATGACCGTTTGAATTGAGTTGAGCATGATAAGATTACTTGATTATTGAGTTGATTATATTTGAGCACTTATATATGTGATTGAATGAATTGATGAATCTTTGAGACGAATTGAGATAACTCTATAAGGTTGAGGATGAGTTGATTGATGGAGTATTAAGGATTAAGTTACATGATGATTTGAGCATTTTTAAGTCTTGGGAGGAGTATCGAGCACCGAGCGAGGAGCGAGTGCACTTTTACTTTAACCCCCAGAACTACGTTGCCAGCGTAGGATAGTCATACAACATCATTCTGGTGACTTATCCTGCAAGTGGACATTTACCCTGGATCTAAGAAAGAGTTGATTGTCCTATGCCATGGTACATATAGGATGGGCGTGGCAATAATGTCGATTCGTTGTATATCACCTAACTTATGGTGGTGGGAGGTATGTCGGTTAAGAGAAACTCCTAAGCATCTTTGATTGAATATGAGATTTACAAACTTGATTTTACTTTCACTATGCATATATATATTGTTTGAACGTATGAAATATTCTAAACTGTTATATACTGAGCTAAGCATTAGTTGAGGAGTCGAGGTGAGTATTCTTGAGCTTATTATTATTATTATTATTACTATTATAATATTATTATTATTATTATTATTATTATTATTATTATTATTATTATTATGTCTGAGCCGTTGGACTTACCATACATTCCTCGTACTGACGCCTTTGGCGCTGCATCGTTTCATGATGGCAGGTACAGGAGATAGAGGACTTTAGCCCGCACACTGCTGAGATCCGGATCGTATACCTAAGAGTTGGTGAGCTCTCCTTACATTCCAAAGAAGTCCTTTTTACCTTCTGCTTTTATACTATTTTCATTTTTGGTGTCTATGGCATGTCATGACACCATCTGGATTGTTGATTAGAAGCTTTATAGACATTGAGGGAGTGATTTCTTAGAAAGTATTATATAATTTCAACCCTTGTTCTTTGAAACTGTGAGTGATTTTTTAGTAATAATATTGTATCTATTTGAGTTATTTCTTCAGCTATTGAGTACGATCTGACGATGAGGCCAAGTGGTTCGCTCGGTGGCTTGCAATAGTCTTCGCGTGCCAAACACGCCAAGAGTACCCTCTCGGGGCCTGACAAACTTTGTATCAGAGCACAGAGTTCAAGATTCCTAGAAAGTTTATGAAGCCATGTCAGTGGAGTCTTGTTTATGTGTGTGTTGTGCACCACACTTCATAAACAGGAAACTATAGGACATAGGAATTGTTACCCTTTCTTGTGATCTGAGTTCGTGTGATAGAATTGCAAACTCTAGAAATTTCTTTTCTAACTTGTATGTTACATAAATGTAGGATATGCCTCCAAGACATGCAGTAACCCAAAGAAATGTTCAGCTAGCAATGCTGAGAACCCTATTGCAGAGGTCCCTACTCAGACAAGGATAAGAGGACGAGGTCGACCCACTAGGACTCGAAGGGTTCCACGGATGCCTAATGCTCCACCTGCTCTAACCACAAAGACTGACTTTAGGGAAGCTATTACAATGCTTACCCATTTGGTAGCCGCTTAGGGTGGAAGCCAAGGCTCACCTTCTCCTAGTTCAAGTTCCCAAGAGCCCACAGCTGTAACCAGGCTTAGAGACTTCTTGAGGATGATCCCGCCAGTATACACGGGGTCAAAAGTTGAGGAGGACCCATATAATTTCATTGACGAGATATGCAAGGTGTTGAGGGCTATGCATGCAACTGGGATTTAGGGAGTTGAGCTTGCCTCCTATCAACTTAAAGATGTGGCGAACGTTTGGTATAACCAGCGAGAAATAGTCGGGGCGAGGACGCCGAGCCTACTGAGTGGGAGAAGTTTGAGACTGCTTTCCTCAATCACTTCTTTCCTCAAGAGTTGAGAGAGGCGAAGGTTAAGGAGTTCGTGAATCTGAAATAAGAGGGGATGACGGCGAAATTCATCCAGCTGTCCAGGTACGCTACAGAGATGGTCCCAAATATGAGAGCAAGAATGAGGAAGTTCGTATCTGGGTTAGGTAAGCATGTGGAAAGAGAATGTAAGGTGGAATTATTAATTTTGGATATGGATATTTCGAGATTAATGGTTTATGCTCAGGAAACTAAGGAGGACAAGAAGAAGGATAGTGAGGCGCATCTGAGAAAAAAGGCCATGTCAGCGGGGCCTGAGTCCAGTCAGCATAAGCAAGGCAAGGGAGATAAGTCCTACTTCCAAAAGAGGTCCTCCAACTATTCACCGTCTTCAGCTAGTGCACCGGCTCCGAGCCACAAGCATGACCAAAAGTCCCAAGGCCAGCCAAAATTTAGGGTACAAGGTTCGCAAGCCAGCGTGACTCTTGGCTATAAAGGGAGGCCACCTTGCGAGAAATGTGGCAAAATGCATATGGGTGAATGTAGAGATAGAGGGAATGGTTGCTATAAGTGTGGCTAGCTGGGTCATTTTCAGAAGGAGTGTTCGACGTGGGGCAATAAGGCCCAATCCGCTACCACAGCACCACCAGCGAGGGGTAACAAAAGAGATGCTGCGCCAGTACCAGGTAGAGGGATAACCCGTCTGTACGCAATGGGGAATCGATAGGACCAAGAGGATGCACCGGATGTTATGACGGGCATGAGTCAAGTCTTTACTCTTGATTGTTATGTTTTGATGGATCTTGGTGCTACTTTGTCATTTGTATCTCCTTATGTGGCGAGTAGATTTGAGATTCTCCCTTAGTTCTTGCTTAAACCATTTTCTGTCTCTACTACTATTGGTGAGTTTATTCGAGCCAAGAGAATCTATAGAAACTGTGTGGTATCTATTCATCATAGGGATACTTGTGCTGATTTGTTTGAGTTGGAGATAGTTGATTTCCATATAATCCTTGGTATGGATTGGCTTCATGCCTGTTATGCCTCGATTGATTGTCAAACTCGAACAGTTAAGTTCCAGATTCCTAATAAGCTTATTATTGAGTGGAAGGGAGATTCGATTGTGCTAAAGGGTAACTTTATTTCTTACCTCAAGGACCGAAGATTGATTTCTAAGGGATATATCTATCACCTAATGTGAGTTAAATCAGATGATGTTGAACCCCTTTCTCTTGAGTCAGTCTCGGTTGTAAATGAGTTTTCTGATGTGTTTCCTGAGGATTTACCTGGAATCCCTCTTGATAGGGAGATCAACTTTGGGATTGATGTTCTTCCTGATATAAAGCCAATTTCCATTCCGCCATATAGGATGACCCCTGTAGAGTTAAAGGAGTTGAAGGAACAACTGAAGGACTTGTTGGAAAAAGGATTCATAAGGCCAAGTGTCTCTTCATAGGGCGCTCCGGTCTTATTTGTATGAAAGAAGGATGGTTCCTTGAAGATGTGTATTGACTATTGTCAGTTGAATAAGGTGATAATTAAGAATAAGTATCCCCTTTTGAGAAACGATGACCTGTTTGACTAACTTTAGGGTACCACTATTTTCTCTAAGATGGACCTCTGATCAGGCTATCACCAGTTGAAAGTGAGAGAATGTAAATCCCGAAGGCGGCTTTTCAAATCCGATATGGTCATTTCGAGTTTTTGGTGATGTCGTTTGGGTTGGCAAATGCACCTGCAGCCTTTATAGACTTAATGAATAGGGTATTCAGGAAGTATCTTGACACGTTTATGATTGTGTTTATTGACAACATTTTGGTGTACTCTAGGATTGAGGAGGAGCATGCCAATCACCTCAGAATTTCTTTATAGATGCTCTGAGATCATGTGTTATATGCAAAGTTTTCTAAGTGTGAATTTTGGCTCAAATCCGTGGTGTTCTCAGGTCATGTGGTTTTTGGAGATGGAATTCAAGTGGATACTCAAAAGATTGAGGTGGTTAAGAATTGGCCAAGACCAACCTCACCAACCAAGATAAGGAGTTTTCTGGGATTGGCTGGTTACCGTCGAAGGTTTGCTGGAGGATTTTCTTCCATAGCTACACCATTGACTAGATTAACTCAGGAAAAGGTTAAGTTCCAATGGTCCGATGAGTGTGAGAAAAGTTTCCAAGAGCTGAAGACAAGGTTAACTACTGCACCAGTATTAACCTTGCCTGATGGGACTAAAGGGTTCATTATCTATTGCGATGCCTCGAGAGTGGGATTGGCATGTGTGTTGATGCAAAAAGGGAAGGTTGTTGCCTGTGCTTCTAGACATCTCAAAGTGTATGAGAAGAACTACCTCGCTCATGACTTAGAGTTGGCAGCAGTAGTGTACGCTCTCAAGATCTGGCGCCACAACTTGTACGTAGTGCATGTTGATATGTTCACAGACCACAAAAGCCTACAATATGTTTTCACTCAGAAGGAGCTTAACTTGAGGCATAGAAGATCGCTTGAGTTGCTCAAGGACTATGACATGAGCATTCTCTATCATCAGGTAAGGCTAATGTGCTTGCCGATGCTCTTAGCAGGATGTCCATGGGGAGCACTGCCTGTGTGAGGGAAGAATGGAAAGAGTTTGTCAAAGAGGTGCATAGACTAGTTAGGTTGGGAGTACAACTTGAAGAGAATAATGAGGGAGGGTTTAAAGTCTAGAATGGGTCTGCTTCATCTTTAGCGTCAGAGGTGAAGGAAAAACAAGATCGAGATCCTATTCTATTGTAGTTGAAAGATGATGTACATAAGCAGAAGGTTATGGCTTTCACCAAAGAGGGAGATTGGGTGTTGAGGTATCAAGGAAGATTGTGTGTTCCTGACATTGGCAATGTTCAGGAGAGGATTATGGCAAAAGCACATAGCTCCAGGTATTCTATTCATCTGGACTCCACCAAGACGTATCATGACTTGAGAGAAGTCTATTAGTGGAATGGAATGAAAAGGGATATTGCGGAATTTGTTGCGAAGTGTCCCAATTATTAGCAGGTCAAGGTTGAGCATCAGAGACCGAGTGGTTTAGCCCATAATATTGAGATTTTGGAATGGAAGTGGGAAATGATCAATATGGACTTCATTACATGGTTACCAAAGTCTCGAAAGTAGCATGAATCGATTTGGGTAATAGTTGATAGAATCACTAAGTTTGCTCACTTCTTGGTAGTTAAGACAATTAACACTGCAGAGGAATATGCAAAGTTGTACATTCGTGAGATTGTGAGGTTGCATGGGGTTCCATTATCCATCATCTCGGACAAAGGAGCTCAATTCACCTCTCAGTTTTGGAGATCTTTCCAGAAGGGATTGGGAACTACGGTGAATCTAAGTACAACCTTCCACCCTCAGACAGATGGCCAGGCTGAGCATATTATTCAGACATTGGAGGATATGTTGAGAGCATGCGCTATTGATTTTAAAGGTAATTGGGATGACCATTTACCTTTAATAGAGTTTGCTTACAACAACAACTTTTATTCGAGTACTCAAAAGGCCCCATATGAGGCACTCTATAGGAGGAGGTGAAAATCGCTGCTTGGGTGGTTTGAGGTAGGAAAAACAGAGTTGATCGAAGCATACTTGGTTCACCAAGCGTTAGAGAAAGTGAAGCTCGTCCGTGAGAGGTTGAGGACTGCACAGAGTCGATAGAAATCTTATACGGATGCACGAAGAAGAGACTTAGAGTTTGAGATCAATGATTGGGTATATTTGAAAGTATTGCCCATGAAGGGAGTGATGAGGTTTGGGAAGAAGGGAAAGCTAAGTCCAAGATACATTGATCCTTACCGAGTCATAAAGAGAGTGGTAAAGTTGTGTATGAGTTGGAGCTACCTTCAGAACTAGCGGCTATCCACCAAGTTTTCCACGTTTCTATGCTTAACAAATGTTTGGGAGATCCACAATTGGTAGTGCCTGTCAAGAGAGTTGAGGTGAAAGCTAGTCTGGGTTATGAGGAAATTCTTGTCCAAATCCTTGATCGCTAGGTTTGAAGGTTGAGAAACAAAGACATTGCGTATGTTAAGGTATTGTGGAGGAATCAATTCATAGAACAAGCTACTTGGGAGGCGGAGGATGACATGAAGGCTAGATACCCTCAGTTATTCCAGTCTACTCATAACGAGGAAATTGACGGTAATAATTCCTTCTATATTCCTATTCATTAAGTTTTTCTTTCATTCATAGATATGATAGAGTTCTAGAGTTTGAGTAAGGATTGTTATGACTTGTTAATGTAATGTGATTATAATAATTGTTGCATTCCTTATTTGATTGGTTTAAATGAGTCAGTCGAGGGGCAATTAAGTGTTAGAGTCCATAAGAGGGTTCATGCCTTAACCTACATTCAAGGACGAATGATCCCAAGGGGGAGATAATGTAATGACCCCAAAATTTTGCCTACTTGAGTTGAATAGTGTAAGGAGGATTTTTAAAAAGAGGAATTGTCAGTGCATTTTTTTAATATATATTAGTGTTAGTGCATTTTTGTTAATAATGCACCAGTGCATGGTGGATCATTGCTTTCTCTTTAATTATTTTTCTTAAAGTCATTATTATTATAGTGGGCTGAATGCCACCAGCACTATCCCACTAAATAGTTTAATATCTTCATCCTCCATTAATGTTCTTTCCAATTAACTTTGTTTTTAATACCCTCGTCCTTTCATTTGCTGCAAGAGGCATATTCTGCCATTTTAAATAGAGAGCAGTTTTGCTCATTTAATCTGCGCACAAAAAAAGAGAGAGCAAACATACGAGAGCATATATTTATATATATATTGTTTGCATAATATGTTGTGAGAATTTTATTAGCTGAAGGGAGGTGTTTCATTGTGTAGAGTTATGGAGTTTATTTTCATGTACTTTTACATGTATTATTATGAGAATATTATTTATGACGCGTTAAGAAAATTATTTTGAGCATGTAAAAGTTAAATCGAAAAACTATACATGTTACTTTACTTGAATAAAAGAAGTTGTCTACTGTATGGATATTATATCTTGAGATTTAGATTCTATATGAAATGAGTTTATATGAAATTAAGTTGGGATTAATATGACAATTTGAAGATACTTGAGTCTTTAAATATGATAGTATGTTATATTTGAGAAATTACAGACATATTTACACAACGTGATGAGAAAAAATTAAGAGTCCAAATGACCGTTTGAATTGAGTCGAGCATGATAAGATTACTTGATTATTGAGTTGATTATATTTGAGCACTTATATATGTGATTGAATGAATTGATGAATCTTTGATACGAATTGAGATAAATCTACGAGGTTGAGGATGAGTTGATTGATGGAGTATTGAGGATTGAGTCACATGAGGATTTGAGCATGTTTAAATCTTCGGAAGAGTATCAAACACCGAGCGAGGAGCGAGTCCACTTTTACATTAACCCCCAGAACTACGTTGCCAGCGTAAGATAGTCATACAACATCATTCTGGTGACTTGTCCCGCAAGTGGACATTTACCCTAGATCCAAGAGAGAATTGATCGTCCTATGCCGTGGCACGTATAGGATGGGCGTGGCAATGATGTCGATTCGTTGTACATCACCTAACTTATGGTGGTGGGAGGTATGTCGGTTAAGAGAAACTCCTAAGCATCTTTGATTGAATATGAGATTTACAAACTTGAGTTTACTTTCACTATGCATATACATATACATATATATACATATACATACATATACATATATATATATATATTTATATTATTTGAACGTATGAAATATTCTAAACCGTTATGTACTGAGCAAGCATGAGTTGAGGAGTCGAGGTGAGTATTCTTAAGCATATTATTATTATTATTTTTATTATGTGTGAGTCGTTGGACTTACCGTACATTTCACTTACTAACGCCTTTGGCGTTGCATCATTTCATGATGCAGATACTGGAGATAGAGTGATTCAGTCCGCGAACCACTGAGATCCGGATCGTATACCTCAGAGTTGGTGAGCTATCCTTACATTCCATAGAATCCTTTTTTACCTTCTGTCTTTTATTGAGTAATATTTTCATTTGAGGTGTCTATGGCCTGTCATAGCACCTCTGGATTGTTGATTAGAGATTTCATAGACGTTGAGGGGAGTGATTTCTTAAAAAGTTTTGTATAATTTCAAACTTTGTTCTTTTGAAACTGTGAGTGAGTTTTCAGTAATAATATTGTATCTATTTGATTTATTTCTTCTATTGTTGAGTACGATGTGACGATGAGGCCAAGTGATTCGTTCAGAGGCTAGCAATAGTCTTCGCGTGCCATCCATGCCAAGGGTACCCTCATAGGGCGTAACATAAACTATCTATTTATTTTAATTTTTGTACCCAAATTATTTGGAGTATGAGAAACACACCTAAATTAAATAGGTTTGGAAAATACACCCATATAATATCTGATAATGTGTGTATTAACTCTTTTTTTTTTAAAAAAAAAGAAATTGCCACATGAGTTGCATGTGTAAAACAACTTCATCATGATAAATAGTGGCAACACATAGCTAACATATGTAACAATCCCGACAGAAAATATAAAGTGAAATCCATCACTTTTTAAAAATAAATTGGAACTTAAAAACAAAACACACACACAAAAAAGGTGTCAATAAAGAAAAATCCACATGAAAATTTAAGGCAAGATGCTATCATGATTGAGGTATGTTTGTTAAATTTGAGTAATTGTTTAGGTGTGTTTGTTATACTCACAATAATTTTGGTATGAAAATACCATAAAAGGATATGGCAGCCAAGGTCTCAGATTCGAGCCCTAGGTATGAAATTTTTTTTAGCAAGGAGTATTTTCTCTAGCCCTATGTAGTGTAAATCTAACATAGCCGAGTTTCAATGCAGGTATCAACCACCGGCTGGATAACAAAATAAAAGGTATGAATTTTTTTTAAAAAAATTAAAATGTGCCAATAAAAAAAAAGCCACATGAACAAAAATCCTGGATCATCTTATCAGTTTGAGGTGTGTTTCTCAAAATTTGAGGAGTGATAGTTTATACATAATTTTTTTTTTTTTAAAAAAGAGATAATTTAGCTATATTCTTAGCAATAAATTCTATTTTAATTAGGGAAAAAGGTCGTAACGATTCACCTGGTAAGAACAAGAGGGAGAAGAATCATCATGTTGATCCTTTTGTTCTATAAAAATTATTTGTTTCTTTGTAGTGGCATAGCCACATTGTAATTAGAAGGTTCATTTAAATCTTTTTCGATGAAAAATTATACTTTTATATATGATAACTATACACACGTGCGCGCACACACACACCAATTTATGTGTCTACTTTTTAAAATATTAAACATCTTTAAAAATGTTGTGGAACCACCTTTGTTTCTCCATATCTTGATCTCACTTCCATTATCTATTTAATTTTTTTTTAATGAGAATATATAATTTTCATTTTACACTTCATTGGTTTATTTTTTTTATGTTCAATAATGATTTACATAATTGGAGGATTTTTCAGATATACATATCTATTACTTTCGTGTGATTTTTATTATCGCAACATTAAGAGTGTGTTTGGCACGGAAGAACTAATTTTCCAGAATTTTTTTTTTTCATATTTAGTTTGCTTAAATATTTTTTAAAATGCTTTGTAAATCAACTCATTTTCCTCAAATTTAAAGAAAATGACTTCCTTATGAAAATTAAGGAAAATATTTGTCATAATTATTATCCAATTTCAAATTATTCTTTTTATCACATCCCTACCATGACCCATCTCCCTAAAAAAATCATTATTTTTTTAAAAATAAAGTAAGATTAAGAATTTATTTTTTAAAAAAATTTTACATTTTGAAAAATTTATTTTTCCATTCGTATGCCGACCCACCCAATCCCCCATCTCCCCCCTCCAAAAAAAAGTATTTTTTAAGAAAAATTTTAAAATTTGAAATTCCAGATTCTTACTCCACCCTGCGCCCGCCCCCACTCCCCATGACCATAAAAAAAAATTAAAAATGTACTTTTTATACAAATTTTAAGTTTTTACTCCATTTCGCGTACACCATCACTAGACCCCCTCCCCCCCCCCCCCCCCCTCCCCTCCCTCCAGCGCCCCCCTCCCTAGCGCCCCTCTTCCCCTCCA
>JAPFFP010000046.1:4589725-4602067 GCA_026153255.1 Solanum medicagineum
GGGGGGGGGGAGGGGGGGGGGGGGGGGGGGGGGGGGGGGGGGGGGGGGGGGGGGGGGTTTTACGAAGGTGGACAGTTTGCAGCTGTAATCACAGACTGTATTAAGATAATTTTTTTAAAAAAAATTGAACAGACACAGCTGAAATCCATTTAGGCCAAGTGCAGCCCGTCGGATATTCCAATGTCTACCTTGAGATCGATGCCAACAGCCTATACATAGAATACCAGCCACCGTACAACACTAGAATGCAAAAGTTTCCTTTTCTCCATTAAAATTGGTGATCTCCTATTCCTAAGCCCCTATCTCCCTATTTATCACTCAAACACACTAATACAACCCACCTCAAAGCCTAGGTGTTCATTGAGGTTTAGGGACTACAAGTTCGTGAAAGAGGATTTTTAGTAGAAAAAAGATCAAAATTGCCCTTCTGCTATGCGAAAGGATTATATTTGCCCTCCGTTATACTTCGATGCAAAACTACCACTACTGTTATACAAGTAGCTCAAATATGCCCTGTCTCCGTTAGAGTTGTCCAAGATGTATGTTCAACATGCATTGTCATTTTGGTGAGGTGGCATGCCACCTCATTGCCCAATCCATTTGCCCCCTCCCCTACTTTTCTTCCACCACTAGCATCTCCTCCCTCTCTACCATCACTACCACAATGACGACCACCATTATCACCTATTAGATCTAGTGGCAAACGCTGATCTAAACATCCCCAACTCCATTCATATAATTGACATGCAAAACCTTTATCTACACAAAAAATTGAGCTTCCCGTTGAACTGGGATACCTAATACTTACCCCACAACAGAATCTAATAAGCCGATTACAGCACTAAGTTTGAGGTTTTTTTATTAATGAATCATGGAGCATTGACCCTAACACCTGATTCTAGCCCCCTATAATCTTCTCATTTTCTCTCTTTTTCTCTTTTGCTTTTCACAGTTTCTTGTTGGGAGCTTTTGAGCTTGACTTAAAATAGACAATATCACCTTTCACCATTGGATATGATATAGCTTGGAAGTTATGCTAGAGTTATAGAACTCCAGGTAAGACGCGGGTACACCATCCCCACACTAGAATACGGGATAATACATGGACATTTATGTAACAACTCCCATGTCCCGTGAGTAGATGTTCGGATGTAGTATTGTCATGTCTTACTTGTTTGTATTCATGATTCCAGATGTAACACAATATATGTATATTATTCCTATACATGTACTGCTTATTTGTGCTTTTATGCAATAAAATATACCTATACATGTACGGCTTATAGTAAAATAAAGCAATAATTTTAAAGCAAGATACTACTATCGATGCTCAACAGGTTAACTAAAGATTAACCACATATGTTTTATGTTCTTTGCCAGACACCTACTTAAGAATCACAATGGACCAAAGTTTAGAATCACCTCCCTTTTTCTTCTTCACTTATCCAAAGGTTAGAAAAAATTAAAATTGAACTCATGTTGCTATAGTAATTAGGGTTCTTAAACAATTAGAGTGGCACTAGCTTAACAATATTTGTTTCCTTAACATAATTAGTGGTGCAATGTTAAAACCCGTGCATGTGAAGCCTCTAAAACTCATTGCAACTGAAAACATCCATTGCAACCTATGAATCAAGTTCTAATCTCAATCATGAAGTGATTAAAAAAGTTAGGGCTTACATGTTTTTTTTCCTTTTGTTCTGTCAAATCTTTTGTCGTTTCTCAAGTAAAATAGGAATGGTATGTTATCTAACTGTCAAACTAATAGAATCACCAACATAGAACTGTATATCCAAGCAATAAACTCAATTAAGCATTTTCCAACGAGGAATTCCAAAAAAATCACCAAATAAGGAATAGTTCATTTGTGCATTTTGTCAAACAGTACTAGGCATTCATATCTTATCTTCGGATAAAGAGAAGATTATAGATTGGAGTTTACCTGGTCTGTAAAGCGTGGAAACACAACACTGAAAGTAATTCTATCTCTTCACTTCAAATATACAAATCCCCCCCCGAAAAAAAATAAAATTAAACCTAGAAAATTTCTTATAGAACAAAAGAAAACCCTACAATTCTTGTAATCTCCTTTTATTCTTCTAGAAAGAGTAAAAGAAAATAAAATTCGGTCGCCTTGCTTTTAGAACAGAGCCAAAAATAAGAAATTTTTTTTTAAAAATCACGATTCACGGGTAATTAACTGCTCCTTTTTTTTACTCCAAAAATCATTTAACTATAAGTATTTTATTTGTAAAGTTACTTAATTTTGATTTTTATTTTAAAAGTAATTCAAATATAACTGTTTCATTCAACCTATTAAATTATTTTTTTTCATTAAAATTTACTTATATTAAATTTTTATTTAAATTAAATTTTAAAAATAAATAAATCCATTCAAAGTCATTTGATTGATTATAATTTGTAAACATTTTAAATAATCAAATATCATATTTGATTATTAGGTAATTTTATTTAATTGCTAGATTCTCTTATTTATTTATTTTTTTATTATATAAGAGAGAGTTGGGGTAGAAACATGCACCTCTCCATCTTCATCCTAAACTCTCTTTTATGAGAATTTACATAATTTTTTATTTTATTTTAATGTAATTAGTGTATAATTTTTTTAAAATTATAGAATTTATTTTAATTATAGTCTTTAGTTTTAAATTCATATACTTTAACTATAGCTTCGTTATTTTGAGTGTTAGTAATATTTGTGTATTCTTAAGTAAAAAAATTAGCAATCAATGAAAAAAATATTTTAATTAAAGACATTTCAATGAACTTTTTCACATGATATAGAAATGTCAATTGAGGACGCCCAGTGACAATTTTGAAAATATCACTACATTCAAGGGTAAAAAGATAGTTGAATGCTTTAAAATTAGAAATAAAAATCTGGAAGCATTTTTTTTCCATATTTCTTTTCTATCTATCATTATACATTATTTCTATCAATTTATTTCTATTTTATAGAAAAGCCACGAGAATGATAACCAACGACGTTTTAGTAATTTAACTTTATTTATGGACAAAAATAATAATTGTATAATTAATTATCAAAATAAGAATCTAGATATGTCTTTACTTTTGTTATAGGTGTTGACACCCAATTTTTACCCTCCTCAATACGAATTAATTGTGGACCTTTTAATTTTGACAATTTTGAAATAAGTGGATTTCAAAATATGTAAAATATTTTTAAATAAATGCCTTTTGTTTTTAAAAGTGTTGTTTCAGAATTAATTTGTAATTTGATTTCAAATTGATAATATTAAAAGCTCTTAAGCTAATTTGTATTAATTCATCATAAATTGGTCGAAATTATAATCGAAGTGGTCAAGTTTTAAATCAAAATACCCATCCCCAGAGCTCAATTCCAATCACTTACCCGGCCCAAATCCCATTTTTATCAGCCAACATATACATATAATACATATACATACACTCAAGCGTGGGGGCCACACGCCCCCAGTCCCTTATTTCTCTTTCTCCCTCTCCCCTTTCACGCGTACATTTCCTCTCCCCTTCATTCTTCTTCTTCGCAACAACCAGCAAACCAAACCCAGAAAACGCCAAAACCAATCTCCCTCAACTTTCCTCAACAAACTCCATACATGCATGTACCAATCTCGTGCTATCCTTCCTCCTTCCTCCCCCCATTCCAACGGCTTGCAGATTTCCTTTGGGGATTTGTTGGATTCGAAAAGAGGAGAGAATTTGGGGATTAAACTGAAAATATCCCTAATTTCTATTCTATTTTCGAACCTTAGAAGTCCCTATATATTCTTCATTTTCTCAGATTTGGGGGCCGGTTCTTGGAAATCCCACAGCGGTGTTTGATCTTGAAAATCCTAAAAACCTCAAATCGATTTCGACAAAGGTTGATTCAGTTCTTAAGGTTCCTGAGCTTAGGGATTTTCATTCTCGGAGCTTGAAGGTCCTCAAACAAAGCTCCATCTGGTGTGTAAGGCCGACTCAAACTCAAGTCTCAATCGCTGCTTCAATAGAGGTAATACCTTAATCTCGTTTTTTCATTTCGGGTTTCATATACTTTGTTCGAATGTGAGTGTTGAATTTATATTAAAGTTCTGTGCTTGCATTAGTTTGTTTCTGACTGGGAGTGCTTTGTAAAGAGCTAGGTGACATTGTGGTTTGTTGTTTGGCAAATCGACACTATTCGCTTCCCCTCCTATGAATACTATTGGAAGTAAATAATTAATTATACTACTTATCTACGTTAGAATAGGAATAAGAATAAGAATAATATATACAATCCTACTTAGAATAGGATTAGAAATAGTAATAATATATGAGATCCTACTTGGGAAATGATTGTATTATAGTATCCTAGTTGGAAAAGGAGTCTAATATAGTATCTATAAATAGGGTCTCAATCTAATAATGTAGAGAGCAACTCAATAATATTTTTCCTCTCATATTTTTCACAACAGTTCATTAACAGTGTTACTGAGGTCGTTCGCACTTTAATATTATCTTGTGTCTCGAACTTCGGGTGTTAAGTTACAAGCTGTCTTGATAAGTGGATGTTGTGTTTCTTACTGTTAAATAATGGAATCTGTATTACTTATTAATTTCGAGTTTCTCGTTCAGCTCCATGCCTCTTAGTTGGTTTCACGTTCTTTTACCTCTGTCTCATGTTTTGCTCCAGCTTTAGCCAGTCTCTGAGTTGTTTGGAGATAATGCGCAAACTCTTGTTCTTCTTTGGCTCATTTCTGTTCCCCTGTACGTAACCCGTCTACTACCAATATAGGCAAATTCTCAAGTCTAATTTTTGTGTCCTTATGAATATGGATGCCAGTGTTTAGTAGTTGTAAATGAGAACTGCTATCCTTTAACTTGACTCTTCCTGTTCACACCTGGGTTTCATCTTACCTTCTACTCGCCTTTGTGTATTTGGAACCTGTTTTGAAGCATGTCAATGTTCTTGTCTGGCTCTTGAAATGGGGCCTGACTCTTCTTTGAAGTGTCTTCATTGTTTGATTCATTCAAATCTAAGTCTAGAACACAATATACTTCTGTGTTTCCCGTCAAAAGAAAGAGTAGGCTTCTGTTTGAAAAGTTTGTTTTGAAATTTCTTAAGATTGTTTGAAATTACCCACTGTAACTAAGTGTTTTGTTATGAAAAACTGTTAAGTTAGGTTAAGCTCATTTGTATGTTTGTTTTGAGTCACTGTGAAGGGAAGTATAGCTTCGTAACTGTTTTATCCCAGATTATCGTAATGAAGCTACTGTGGAGAAGATATTGTTGGTATCTTATGGTGTATATGGCTTCCTTTCAAGATTGCATATATTTTTTTTACTTAATTCAAAACTGAGATGTTATCTGTCATTTGCTAAGGGTGCTAACAGCAACCCACCTACGTATCTATATTTATATACTCTCCATTAAGCGCGTAGAATTATTAGTTACGTATTTCCTTGTTTTGTTTCATGTGATTCATCTTGGAGTCTTAATGGACTCCTCTCCTATTATTTGCATCTCGTTGGGCCATGGAGACCCGACCCTCTTTGAGTCAGCCTAAATTCCCAAGATAAGTTAATTACGGGCCTTGAAAGCAAGAAATTTAGTGTATATACACTAGTATATCGTGTATATACAGCAATGTGCAGGAAGAAATGGGGCTTAAGGGGCCAAGGAGCAGTCTACAGGGTTAAAGGAGCTGGAATACAGGTTTTGAAGCACAAAATCAGTGCTTATACACTGATATACAGCAAATATACACTAAGTGTATATCACAGGCAGAAATGGGCCAAGTCCATTTCAGCAGGCAGCAGCAACAGGGGATTTAAATGGGCTAAGCAGGCCCAGAAAATAGAAACTAGGGCAGGTGGAAGATTGGGCCTGCTAAGCCCAAGCCCTTTTCTTATATATTTATCTATGTATTTGTGATATTTGTTGATTGACACTAACTTTATTATATTTATTTGTATTATTTGTTATTAATCTAATTGTTTCCCCAATATTGCCTCTATTTATGTTAATTTTCATTATTAATGATTTTTTTTATTGTTGAAATAATTCGTACAATTTATTTTTTGGGGCGTTGAAGTGTTAGTTAATTTTAAACTTTCAATTCTTTTAAATTTAGCCAATTCTTTCAAATTTAGTTTACATTTTTCAAGTTTAGTCAATTCTTTCGATCTCGAGAAAGCGTATGACAAAGTCCCAAGAGATGTATTATGGAGGTGCTTAGAGGCGAAAGGTGTCCCTGGGGCTTATATCAGGCTGATTAAGGATATGTACAATGGAGCCAAAACTCGGGTAAGAACGGTGGGAGGAGACTCCGAGTATTTTCCTGTTGAGTTGGGACTCCATCAAGGTTCTGCGCTTCTGCGCTGAGCCCTTTCTTGTTTGCATTGGTGTTAGACGAGTTGACGCGATCATTACAGGAAGAGGTACCTTGGTGTATGCTATTTGCAGATGATATAGTATTAATTGATGAGTCTCGGACTAAAGTTAGTGAACGGTTGGAGGCCTGGAGACACGCCTTGGAGTCCAAAGGATTCAAATTGAGCAGGACCAAAACTGAATACTTGGAGTGCAAATTCAGCGTAGAGAAGGAGGAAGAAAACTCTGAGGTGAGGCTGGCCACTCAACCTATCCCCAAGAGGAATAAGTTTAAGTATCTGGGGTCCATCACCCAGAGTAGTGGCGATATCGATGACGATGTCACATAGCGTATTGGGGCAGCGTGGACTAAATGGAGCCTAGTTTCTGGAGTATTGTGTGACAAAAAGATACCACCCAAACTTAAAGGTCAGTTATACAGAGTGGTGGTTAGACTAGCGCTGCGGTATGGGGTTGAGTGTTGGCCAATTAAAAATATTCATGTTCAGAAGATGCATGTCGCGGAGATGAGGATACTGAGATGGATGTGCGGTCACACCAGAAGTGACAAGGTTAGGAATGAGGCTATTCGGGAGAAACTGGAAGTGGCCCCGGTGGAGGAAAAGATGAGGGAAGCGAGACTGCGATGGTTCGAACATGTGCAGAGAAGGGGCATCGATGCTCCTGTTAGGAGGTGCGAGAGGTTGGTTGTGGGAGCTACTCGGAGGGGTAGAGGTAGACCAAAGAAGTACTGGGGGGAGATGATCAGACAGGACATGGTGGAACTCGACCTCACTGAGGACATGACCTTAGATAGAAAGAAGTGGAGGTCGCGAATTAGAGTAGTAAGTTCTTCTCCTTCTTCTCCCTATCCTTCTCCTTCGTCGTTTCCTTCTTATTACTATTAGCACTTGTATCTTTTTTTACTATTATTATTCCTTTTTTTTTCATTATCTTGCGTATATGTGTTAGTTTTATCATAATTACTTACTGTCATGTGCTATTTATGGTTAGTCGCACTTGTTGTTCCCTTACCTTCCCTTACATTTCATTTTGTCATATCTAGTTTTTCTGCTTATGGGTTTTGAGCTGAGGGTTTTAGGAAACAACCTCTCTATTTCTTTGATGTAGCGGTAAGGTCTGCGTACAATCTACCCTCCCCAGACCCCACTTGTGGGATATCACTGGGTATGTTGTTGTTGTTGTTGTAGTCAATTCTTTCAAATTTAGTCAACATTTTTAAAATTCAGTCAAAGTTAGTCAAAATCCCTAATCAACAGTCAATCGCGAGTTAACGGTCATTTTGAGTGATTAATTTCTTCTCAAAGTGAAAATTGAACCCTTACCCATTTCTCGGATATTTTAAAACTTTTTTGTTAAGTTTTAAAATTTAATCTTGATTTCCTAATTATCCTTAAAATTAGCTGGCGACTCTTTTAATTTTCGAGAATTTGATTTGTACTTAAATTAATTAAGTATTAAATCGGATTTTCGAAAAAGTCAAAGTCATTTTTTTCGAATTAACAGTGGGTCTATAATAATATATTTGTAATTGTGTTAAAATGAAGAGTTTCTATTAGTTAAGTTCTAGCAAACGATAATAAATATTAAGCTTGTTTGGACATCTTTTAGAAAGAAAATTTTGAACTAATTTAAAATAAAATGTGTTTGAATAGTTGAATTTTTGCTCCTAAAAATGCTTTTAAGGATTATTGCATAAACATACTTTTTGTATTGAGTTACATAATATGGTCATTACTAAAGTGCATATCTTGATTATTAAAACAGTCTTAAAACTGATGTATCAATAGCTTTTATTTGATTTAAAGAAAATAACAAATTTTGTGACCGAAAGAGAAAACAATATTTGACTATCAAGAAATTAATAATTTGATAATGTATTCATCAAAATATTAAAACTTATTTATTTTTCATTTTTATGTAGGATATTTTCTTAATATCAAATACGATAAACTATTTAACAGATAAAATTTGAAGAAAAATATGTTAATATTCAAATTTGAGGAATATAAAATTATAAAATAAAGAAAATGAGGAGTTAAAAAATAAAGAAGACAACAAAAGAATATGTCAATAGAATAGGACCATGTTGAGAAGTATAAAGAAAGAAGGAAAGAAAAAACTAAAGAATAAATAAAGGGAAAAAACAACCCACAAAAGAAAAAAACAAGTATATTTTTATTTTGTGGGGCTAAGATTTAAAATTTTCTTTTACAACATGATATTTAGAGTTTAATATTAATTTATTTTAATAATTTAATTTTGAATTTAACATTAAGGTAATTGTTAGTACAATTATATATAGAAAGAAAGTTGCTTCCATAATTCTTTTATTTTTGTGAAATTACAAATTAACTTTTTTAATAAATACTTTCTATATTGACATCAACATAAATAGAACTATTTCTATTTATTGAAGATAATAATAAAATGAACGCAAGTTATTCACAAAGTTAATCATAAAAAAATTATACTTGAGTTGATCAAAGATTTGTATATATTATTACAATATGCAAAGCTTTTGGTGCAGATATTACAAATAGAAGATAACAACTATGGAAAATAAATACTGCTTGCGAATATATATATGAAAATTGACGATTTTTTTCAAAGATATCAATTTTTTTATAAATTCCTCGAATATGAAATATACTAATTCATAATCTAAACACTTCTCTATTTTCTCTATGCATAGAATTATTTAGAATTCAACTTGCCTATGTTTGGTGGTAAATGACGCATTTATATCGTATGAACATTTGAAACAATGATAATGTAATATATTAAAGTTTAAAGAAAAATATGGGAACTTATATTGGGCCCGTATTATATATTTCTATTATATAGAAAAATCAATTCATGGACGACCAATGACATATTTGTAATTATGCTTATAATTCAAGGGCAAATAATTAATAGCAATTTGAAATATCTATTGATTTTCTCACTCCAAATTTCTATTCTAAAAATAAAAACACTTACACACAACTTAATTCTGGAAATATCATTACAAATATATAATTATGCTTATCATACAAAGATAAATAATAAATATTAATATCAAATATCTACTAATTTGCTCAGTTCAAATTTCTATTCTAAAAAATTTTAAAAAATAAAAAACAAAACAAAAACTAGACACTTACACACAACTTAATTCTAAAAACATCAATTGTACTCTTTTATTGTCTATAATTTTATGCTCATCATTCAAGGACAAGTGATTGATAGTCATTTAAAATATCTATTGATTTTCTCACTCCAAATTTCTATTATAATTTTTTTTTTAAAAAAAAGACACTTACACACAACTTAGTTCTAGAAACATCAATACAAATTTATAATCATGCTTATCATACAAGGATAGATGATACATATCCATATCGAATATCTACTGATTTGCTCAATTCAAATTTCTATTCTAATTTTTTTAAAAAAAAATTAGACACTTACACACAACTCAATTCTAGAAATATTAGTTGTACTCTTTTATTGTCTATAATAAATATCTCATTTTTGTTATTTCAGCTAAAAACATGTGCCTACTTCTATTTTCTTGATTTTTCATTAACAATATTTCTTTGTCTCAGCTAAAAACCCATATACCTACTTCATTTTCTTTTTAATAGTAATAGACTCTTAACTATGCATAATAGTGAGTTACCTTATCAGGAAGTTTTAGAATTGTATTAGAATCTACTCACCTACGGAACTTAATCCCATATAAGGCTTAATCTTTATATATATATTTTTTTAAATCACAGAAAAGGCTTAATCTTTATATTTTCTTTTAGATTCCTGAATTATAAAGAAACTAAAACGGTTATAGAGCAAGCTTTGAGCATTTTTTGAGTTTTCAATTGTTGAAATTTTTTTAACGTGTTAGGCTTTTATACGTTACTTTCTACAATTGAATTGTCATTTTTAATTAATTATTTGAATAAACATTTGGAATTCTTATTGGTTTTGCATATCATATTTTTTAGTAGTATGTTTTTCAATTAATAAAGCATTGTGAGTCTTTCTCCTCCTCCATTGTTACGTTGAAAAATTAATATTCTATTGTGTCTTACAATACTTTTAGAATAGTTTGGTATCTATTTCGATGTTTCAATTAATTATTATTTACTTCCCTTTTGCAGATATTCATCCTAAATTTCTTCATGTGATGGTTTCTAGAATGATAAAAACATTGTCTGCTAAGTTGATGATTACAACTCTTACTTATAAGAACTGATGAATTCAAATGTGCTTATGTACATATTGCAGATAAAAGAATCCTATAATATATGAATAACAATGTATATAAGTGTTACATTCTATTTCACACGTTATATATAATGCTCAGATGTTCTATTGTGTTAGTATGGAGACTTTTTGACTGAGTTTAGTCTAATTATTATGTTCTGTTGTGTTAGCATGAAGGTATTTGACCAAGCTTAGTTTAATTATTTTAATCGTATTTATAAAGAAAATACATAAAAAATCAACATGTTGGGCCGTGCTGAGCACGAACATTCTTATCTAGTATATATATATATATATAAAATTTATTTTGGAGTAAAAATTTAAAATCATTCAATCAGTAAACTTCAAATTAATCGATATTAATAATATTTATTTTACACATAATAAGATGATTTAATAACGTTGAATTATATCATTCAAAATAAATTTAAAAATAATTATTCGGCTCGTGATCTAAAAATCAATTAATATTACTTAAAATCAATCAATGATTTAAAACTTAAAATGATTTAATCATTAAACTTAAAATTAATCAATATCAATAATATTTATTTTACAGTTAATAAAATAATTTAATAACGTTTAATTATATCATTAAGAATAAATGTTTAAATAACTATTGAGCACGTTCATTGTACGAGATTTTCATAACCCGTATCAGTAATAAATTTTGAGATATTCTTCCTTGAAAGCCAAGATTATCGGGAAGCAGAATGCTTAGTTGCTTGGATTCGGTGCCGGCACTTGATACAGGTGTGCGGTTTGATGGTTAGATTCTTTGTCACATAAATTTTAGGATTTAGGGGTATGAATCCAAATACGGATGTCGGGTGTTTGAATACGTGTAACACCCTTGTGAACTGACGAGAATACCCCATATAATGGACCTTACGCTTAACGTGTCTTCCCATGCTCCGTTTGTAAATTCGAGACCGAATTTGCAATTATTGCAAAAAATGAAGTCGGAAAATGGTCTTGACTCAACAAAAACTCAAAAAAACTCGAATTATTTTTCCCCAAAAATTTCAGAAACAGTGAGGTTTTCGCATCCGCTCCGCGATGCTGAGAGAATGCGGAACCACACTTGTGATTTTTCCCAATTTGACAAAAAGCTGGAATATCCGAAAAATTGAGAAATAACACTAATGCGCGTCGCGCACTAGTGTATTTCAAGGCCAATTCTGACTTTTTCCACATTCCATATCCTAAATTAATCCGTTTTTAAGTCTTAATTAGTTCCTAAAACGTATTCCTACTCTATTTTTCTCTCAAAAACAACAAACCCTTCCCAGAACTTCAAGCGTAGAGATTCAAGAACAATTAGGGCGTATTTCTTTCAATTCCTCAAGAACTCATTCCAAGGTATGTAAGGCTGCTTTAAAATCATTACTTTAGAATATTTTAGAAAAGTATAACCTAGTTTTTATCCTAGAAGTTTCAAGTTTGGATTGAAATTATGTTCTTGAAAAAGTATGCGGAAATTTAGTACAGTTTCTTTACATATGCGTAAATTATTGAAGAATATTGCAATTTTTGGTCCCTATATGATCTCATTTAAAGAATTGTTATCTAAGTGATATTTATTTATGATCAAGATTTATATTTGATGAGTTTTCTTGAAAATCTTGGTATTATCTCAATAAAAGAAAAGCTTAGTTTGAACCAAGTTAAAGAACGATTTTCTTGAAGATTTTCTTGGTATCTTAGTTGAGTAATCT
>JAPFFP010000046.1:4602167-4621440 GCA_026153255.1 Solanum medicagineum
GATCAACGATTGAACACAATCATTTTTATGATTTATCTGATATTGACTACAACAACACAATAACAATATACCCAATGGAATTCCACAAGTGTTGTCTAAGGAGGATAATATGTGTACGCACACCTTATGACTATCTCAAATGTAGAGAGACTTATTTGATATTGACTAATGTTTTAATTCATAAATTGCAAGATAAACTTTTTCCTTCATTCAATATGAGAAAATGTAAAGAAAAAGAGTTTTAAAATTTAATTTTTAGAAACAAAGGGTCTTGAAACCATGATATTTTCATTTTCATCTTTCTTAATGTCTTTCTCATTTGATTTGAATATAATTATCATCTTTTTATTTCTTTCTCACTTAATTGCATTTAAAGTTGATTCAACATTTGGCTTAACACATTTTCAGTTTTAGTATTTAGCATAATAAATATAATATTATTTAATATTTTAATTAATAAGATATTTTATTTAATATAGAGGTAAAATGATAATCCAATTTTGCACTTTGGAGCTTCCCACTTTCTAATAATATACGATAATTAATTTATGGACATGTGCGTTGTACATATATCCCATGTGAATTTTTAATGGATATGTTATAACAATTAAAATTTTATGCGAACATACATAAAAATGCAATAATTACAAATATATTGTTGTAACTTTAGATTTTTTAAGAGTTTTTTCAAAAAGATCTTTTCCCTATAATTTATAAAATTAAATTCAAAAAAATATCCCTTCTCATCGCCCTAATTGTTTTTTTTTTTTAAAAAAAACTACAATAAAACTTTAATTTGTTTTTTAATTAGTTTTTTCATATATTTTGTTTTTTATAGGGGTGTGCATCCGTCGGTTCAGTTTTATTTTATACATTATCGGTTCAGTTTATTAGTTTTCGATTTTTAAATATGCTAAACCAATAACAAATCAATAAAATAATTTTTATCGATTTTCGATTTTCAGTCCTTAATGGTTCGATTTTCGATTTTAAGTTTTTAATGGTTCGATTTTCGATTTTAAGTCCTTAATAGTTTGATTTTTGGTTTACACGATAAGGATAATAATGAGAATTTGCATTAATAAAAACAGATGGAGTACGAAAGAGTAAAGATTAAAGACAAAATACTAGACTGGGTAACTAAGTGTTGACACCCAATTTTTACCCTCCACAATACGAATTAATTATGGAGCTTTTAATTTTGACAATTTGAAATAAGTGGTTTTCAAAATACAGAAAAAATATATTTTGGATAAATTCTTTTTATTTAAAAAAAAAAGTATTATGTCGGAATTAATTTGATGGTTTCAGATTGATAATATTAAAAGCCCTTAAATTAATTTGTATTAATTCATCGTATAGTCGAATTAGTCAATCAAATTCAATTTCAGTATATTTAATTGGTCGAATTGCAATCGAAATTTCTAAATCAAATACTCTTACCCTTTTACCCATTTTTCAATCCTTCTTTTAAACCTATTTTAATAAATTTTGGCCCAAAACCACACAAACCCGGCCCAAGCCCCTTCTATTTTCAGCCTATACATTATATACATACATATACGTCACGCGTGGGGGCCACGTGCCCCCAATTCCTTATTTCTTTTTCTCCATCTTCCTTTCACGCGTGCATTTCTCTCCCTTCCCTTCTTCTTCTTCGACAAACCCACACGAGCAAACCAGAGGAGCAACCAAGCGAACCCAACCCCAAATCCGACGAAAACCAATATTCCCCTCAACGATTCCCTCCCCAATTCGTACATACGTGTCGCCCTTTCCCTCACCCCCGTACAAACCCGTTGGAGAAGATTCCAATACGTGTCTCAATCTTGGTTTCTCCTTCGCGAATTAACGGTGGAAAGCATCAATCCGTTGAGGATTTGAGATTCCCCTTATCCATTTGAGGAATTTCGAATTTCAAAAGCCCAGAATCGACCCCGAATTTCCCGAATCGCCCTCTGATTTCCCTCCCGTTTAAGCCCTAATTTTGGGGCTATATATATCCTTTTCGAGCACCATTTGAGGGGGGCCGTTCTCTTGGTCATCTCATAAACCTTAAAAATCTCACAGCCACCCTAAAAAAGCACATTGAGAAAGTTCTGGTTTCTCTGTAGTGTTCGTTTTATTTTAAGTAAGCTCGTCTATTCGAAGGATTCAGAACCCGGACATCAAGGTTTCAGGGTCAAGGGAGTCGTGTGCATATCTTGTTGTGGTGAAGAGCTCTCCTTCAGATTCGTCTCAGTTTCGCTGCTCCAGACAAGGTAATATCCTCAGTCACTTCACTTGATTTTTGTTGAGGGGTTGTGTGTTTCGTTTTCAGTTTTGCTAAGTACGGGCTTTCTAAAATTCTGGTCTGATTGAGGGCCGTTATACTCATTAATTTAATCGAATAAGAGGTTGGAGTTTGGTGTTATGTTGAAAATGTTCTTGGTTCTGTCGAATGTGTTAGCTGTTGCTGCTGTTGTTTGAAGTTCACTCTAAACTGCTATGATGCTCCTGTAATAATGTTAATAGATGAAGTTTGTTTCGGCTTGAGTCTAGATTTTAAGTCATAAGCGTCTCAGGTTTACCTTACTCTTGTTCTGAGTCCCATGAAGACTGAGTTTTCCTAGTCTGCTCGTGTCATTTTTTGTTTCAAGTTTCACCCTCATTTGTTCTGATTTTTGGGGTTCAAATGGCAGTGTTTTTTACATGTCTCTTCTTTTTCTTCCTTCTTTTCTGTATATGATGCTTGTCAAATGACTTTATCTGTTCTGTTTCACTAAAGCCTGGATGTTGATCCTGAGTTTGAGTTTAAGAATGGATCTTATTCTTGCTCTTGCTGGTGTTTGTTCCTCTTTTATTACTTTTCTTTTGGAATATCTTTTGCTTATTCAGTAGAAGTCACTGTGTAGCTCTAAATTAAGTCAACTTGTGCTCCATCTTTGCCTAAGTATGTATTAGGATACCTCAGTTTCAAAATTTCTTTTTCCCACCATGTTTAAAAGGATAAAAAATGGTTAAATTCATAACATAGTGGCTGATTTGCTCATGTGTTGATCACAGAGATGCTATTTGGTTTAGTTGGTGAAGAGTTGTTCGTTATGTATCTATTTGGATTCTTGTCTCTCAATTGTTATGTCTCCACCTAGCAGTGTTCTTCCTTTGTTAAGAATTCAAGGTTCTTGGTTATAGTTTCCTGTTTCCAGCTCAAATCATGTTTGTTTTTGCCTTACCTGCCTCGAGTTTGATTTCCTTTAGAAGATTTTACGTAATAGTACTTTGAAGCGCTCGTCTGATTGCATAATTAGCTACGTTTGCAGGTGGTTTTTAACCACATGTTTTGATTCATAAGCATCTTATGTTATCTGCTCTAGGTGTGAATGGTTTCTTAGCTCCGAGCTCATCTACACTCTTTACCTGTTCATTTGTTTTCTCTGTTTCGTTTTCATTCCGAAACATCTTGGTTTGTTTGGGAATATTGGAAAGGTTATGTAACTTTGTTGCTTCCTTAAAAGATGCTGGCAGCAGTCTATTCTCTATAAACATGATTAGGTTTCTCTAGCTTGTTTTTCGGTTCAAGCTGTGTAAGAAATGCTTCTGTTCTATTTATTTGTTTTCACTATTTTGACTTCTTGTTGTGCCTTTCTGTTTCCAGCTTTTGAAATCAGTTGCAGGGAGCCTACTGTAGCCCCTTCATCTAACCTTGAACTGCTTGTCATTTTCCTCTAATTTTCATGAAGTACATGATCTAAATTTGCTAATTCTAAAGATATCATCTTCTACATGTAATCTACCTCACCTGTTCGCTCTAAATTCTATAGTTCGATACCCAAATCCTCAAATCTGTTGCTAAAATGTTCTTGTAATGTTCATTGCTTTTCATGCCTACTGTTTTTGCCTTCATATATTGTGAAATATAGTTGTTTAGCCATTAAATCTGATGATGTAAGCATGTGTGGTTATATTCAACATAATTTTTCCGTTTTAACATTAGTTGCTCACTATCAGTAATGGTCATTTGTCTTCCCTCAACTTCTTGTTCTTGGCTACTGTATAAAGCTCTTCCAATTTGCCCTGTTTCTTTCAATTCATGAAATGTTTATGTTCTCTCTCCCTGTGTTTCCTTGAGTGCTTTATTATATGTGTGAATTTCTTTTTTTTTTTGTTCGCATGTGATTCCGAGTCCATTGAGACTTTTATCCTTGCATTTTCAATGGGCCACGGAGGCCCAAATTCCTTCGACTCAGCCCAATACAGAAAGAAACTGAAATACAGGTTTTTGAAGACTAAGTGTATACATTGATATACGCTAACATACACCAAGTGTATATCACAGGAAAAATGGGCAAAAGCCCAAAGAGGCAGCAAAAGCAGCAACAGATTTTTAGGGTCGGGCAGGCCCAAATGCTAGAATTAGGACAGGTGTTTGAATTTGGGCCTGCCAGGCCCAATTACTTTTATTTGTTTGTTTTAGTCTACTCTTTATTTGTGTTACTTGTTATTTGTTTGATACTAACTCTAACATTTTACTTTGATTGTATTATTCTCTTATTATTAATCTAATTATTTCCTCAACCTTGTCTTCATTTATGTTAATTTTCATTTTATTGATTTTCTTAGTGTTAGGATATTACTATAATTCATTTTTGGTAAAACTCTTGCAAAAATAGTTCAAATTTAGTCAATTTTTTCAACTTAGCCAATTCTTTCAAACTTAGTCATTCTTTTCAAACTTAGTTAATCTCTTTCAAAATCAGTCAATCTTTTTAAATTTAGTCAATTTCTTTAAGAATTAGTCAAACCTTTACAACCTAGTTAAATTCTTTAAAAGTTAATCAACTTCCTAATCGTTGGTCAACTGCAAGTTAGTGGTCATTTTGAGTGATTAACTTCTTATCAAAATGAAAATTGAATCTGAACCCTTTCTTTGGTATTTTAAAAGGATTTTTTTTGTTAAGTTTGGTTAAACGTTTTAGGTGGTGATTCTTTTAATTTTGAGAATTTGGTTTATACTTAAATTAATTAAGTATTAAATCAGATTTTCGAAAGTCAAAGTCATTTTTTGAATTAACACTAATCACTTAAGTACGATAAAGATTAAAATAGGTAAGTACTACTGCAATGTCCTATTACTATTAAATTACTAATATTTAATATTTATCAAGGGGTAAAATATTGAATAATTATAATCTTATTGGGTTATCGGTTTGTCCAATAACCCAATAGTGAAAATCGACATCGAACCAATAACCCAATAATTTTTTTTCCAAAATCACTAAAAATCCCATAACTTAATAACAATAAACCAATAATGTTTTTAACGTTTCAATTTATCGGTCAGTTCGATTTTTGCACACCCCTAATTTTTTAACTACAGTAAAATTATAAGATTTGTTTTTGTAAAAAAAGAATTGAGGATGAGGTTTACTTTATTCCATAAGAAAATGAAATATAATAAATATTTAAAAACAAAAGAAAAAAGGGAGTATTGTAGTTTCAAAGGCATAAGTGAGTGAAAAAAGTGAATGAAAGACATTTTGGATCCAAAGATGGATGAAAACGACATTTTAGATCCAATAGGTGGATGAATGATATTTTTATACCATTTTCAATAGTTCGAAGGCATTTTAGACCCTTTTCTGTATTAAAATTTAGAAAATACCATTGGTAAAAGTCAAAATTAATATTATGTAATTAAAAATAAAATAATAACTTTAATATAATCTTATAAAGAAAAATTACGCGAATAAGTAAATATATATTAGTTAGTTAGTCGACATAGCTATAACTATAGTTTAGCTAATTTACAATTTGCCACTAACATTTAGCGTTAAGTCCGATTTGAGTTTATATAATTCACGCGTTTGTATAATGTAATTGTCCAAAATTAGCGTAAATTCATTATTTCGAGTTTATACAAAAAAAATAAAAATAGCTTGATCATACAAAAGTACTCGCAAATTATATAAACTCACCCGCAAATTATACAAAGCTGCAAATTATACAAATGTCTGTGCAAATTATACAAAAATTGCTATAGCTACAATTACAAAATATGATTATGTAAACTATGGCTACTTTAATATATTAAGGGGTCGTTTGGTACAAATATGAATAATACAGGGATTAGTAATGCAGAGATTAGTAATGTAGAGATTAGTTATGCAGATATTAGTAATGCTCGTATTATTTTTTATCCCATGTTTGGTTTATTGTTTCCCATTTAATTTTGAATTTGGTTTAAAATTCTATAAAAAGTTTATTTTCAATTATGCCCTTGAATTATTATGAGATTTTTTATTTCATGTAATTAGATCAAAGTAGATTATTTTTTTTTGTAACTTCTAACTAGTTAGGAAAATAATATTTTGTCATTATATTTGCTATTTTCTCACTTGAATTATTTGAGAATAAATAATTGTAATCTTGATAAATTCATCACTAATAAAAATATCAATCTTTAATTTAATAAAGATAGACCATTTATTATTAAAATAGAAAAGATGGTAAACAATTATAAAATAGACAATCTATATTTACACATAAAAATTTGGAAGTTGTATTTTTAATATAGTGTTTATATCTTATGAGGTCACTCAACTTTGAGAATATATCTAATATTATTGAACTTTATACTATATCAATAAAATCACTCAACTAAAATTAGTTATAAAAAAATTGACATGTCAAACTATTTTTTTGTGTATTATGTAAATATAAAACTACAAATAAATAAAATTTAAAAATTAGACATGATAAATTTATTTATTTTTATATTATGAAAATATGAAACCGAAAATAAATAAAATTTGTAAGCATATTTATTTAAGTAAATTTACTAGTACAAAACTACAAATATAAAATATAAAATCAAGAAATAAAAAAATGTAAAAGAATTTAAGGAATATTTTTGTCTTGTGTATTTAATCCAATGATATTAATCCATGGTATTGATTAGTACCATGTATTAATTATACATGTATTTAATTTTCTACCAAACATAGTATAATTAATACCATTTCCTTAATCCTTAGATTATTTCCTATAATCCCTCCTATCAAAGGGCCTGTAAATTTTAGGACTAAACTACTTATGAAATTTCTCATAAATAACCAAAACAAAAAATCAAATAGATAATCCAATAAAAAGATTTACTAATAATCCAATATCCATAATCAGAAAAAAAAGAAATGCAAAAGCAACCAAAATATACGGAGTCTCAACGTGTCGGGTTAAAGGACCTATAAAAGCCCTAACCAGCCTGAGGCAACCGATCTCCTTTCTTCTCCGGCGATTATCCTACGTTGTTGGTGACCATCCCTGAACGTAACACCTGTGCTAAATTTCGACCATTAGGTTTTCAGCAAGTCGGCCTTTAGGAACAGGTAAATTCGACCGTTGTATTCGAATTGAAATGGTGACAAAGTAGTCACAGTCGACTCAGTTGAATTCTGAAATGAGCTGGTTGATGAGTTCATTTCTTAATTGTGTTCTATTTTACACTAATTTCGAGTTCATCTGTTTGTGGTAATGCAGAGCGGTGGCAAAAAGAGATTAAAGAAAAGGACAAGTTTTCGTTATTTGTCTGTAGAATGAGTTGACGTGATGATGAGTAGACTCTCATTTAGGCCGCGTCCTCTTGACATTCACAAGAAGTTACCTATTGTAAAATCTGTAAAAGATTTTGAAGATGATGATACCCCGTCTAATACCCGCAATCAAATCATTCGTCTAGCTGCTGAAGCGGCAGATATTGAGGTTTTCTGAAACTCAAGTTTGATAATTTACTGCATTTGTGTTTCTATTTGATTGTTAATGTTGCATGGTTTGATATGTTTGTTTAAATTCTATATAGCAGATAATATGTTTAGCTTTAGTACTGTGGCCTTAATATTTGAGCATGGGTGCTCTAGGGAGAGATATTTAAGATATGCAGGTAAAATGACTGTTTAAGTCTCTATTTTCTTCCTCAATATTGAGAAAGATCATGCAGAAATTTAGCTATTTAAAAAGATGCAAAAATGAGTGTTGAGTTCTTCATACGTTCTGTGAATGTTTTAGCTAGTGATATATATTTGCTGGTAAACTACTACCAGTAACCATAATGATTTAATGTTTTTTGGATTGGGCACCATGAATAATTTCTTAACTAAAGTGTATATACTAATGTTTTTAAATTCCTTTGGAGAGTTCTTAACAATTTTGGCTTTTGAGGAAACTGTTCTTGCTTTAAATTCTTCTGGAAGTTATAAGATGTGGAATTTGTCTTGATATCTCGATAGGTTGTATTTGTCGCTAAGCTAATTATGCTGAAAAAATTATTCCTTAGGTACAACAGACTTCTGGCAAGAAGTTTGTTCCTGAAATACCTATACCCGAGTATGTGGTGGTGGATACATATGAAAGAGATTATTCATGCACTTTTGCTCAGCCGACATCTTATATACATGCTAGAGGAGGTATGTGAAGAACTTGACTAGTATTTGATTTTAATTCAAAGTTGATAGTAACTTCTGAACCCTACTATGTGCTGGTTATTCTTTTTCTATATAAAAAAAAGAACTTACTGAAATTTTGTTAAATTAACTATAGCCCGAACGGAGATTGGAGAATTTGTCGAGTACGATCTTGACAATGAGGATGAAGATTGGCTTCAAGACGTAAAAAGAGAGAGAAAGGCTCTTCCAGCTGAAAAGTAAAAATCATAATGTACTCCTACATGTTTTTGTGTTGTGTTCATTGTCTGCTTAATTGACTGGAGGCAGTCTTTTGTCTTCATTTTTACCTAAACTAATGTACCTTGGATGATTACTGATTACCATCTGTTTCTCCTTGTAGTTGGTATTCCTACCTTTCTTGTTTGACTGTTTAAGTATATATTTACTAATAGTATTTACTGGATTAATAGTAGCCCTTCTGTGGATATGGTGAATTCTAGTACTTCTAACTATTCATTCTGTCAAAAGAAGTAAGACGTGCTATTCTCTCTCTCTCACACACAGACAAAAAAAAAAAAAAAAGAATTAATGCATGCTAAAACCCATCCAAGGTTTATGGTTTATGGATCCTTGTCTTATCTAAAACCAAAAAGAAGATAGGATTATGGATGTTCGGTGCAGAATTCATTATAAGTTGTATAACTTATTACTCATCGGCACCAATCATTCATGTGACCACAACACCAAAGCTGAGGCAACCTAGAAATCAATATTTAAGGAGAAAAATAGGGAGATAGAATGATTTTGCACCCAAGGGTGTGTCTAGTGGTCAATTGGGAAGGACAAGTTCATATCTCAGCAAAGACAAAAACAATAGGTGATAGCTTCTCATCTGACAAGCCTTGGTTGGTAGAGCTATCAGTGTCTTTTTGGTCGGAGGTAGCAGATCCCTGGTAAAATTAGTCGAGTTGCAAGCAAGTTGACCAGGATACCACTGTCCCATTATTAACAAAGTGGAGATAGAACAAAACAACTTACCCAGTGAAACCCCACAACTTACCGCTATCTCATAGAGATAGAGAGATTATTTTCGAAATACCCTCAACGCAAATATATCAACTCCGAAAGTAGAAAATGATACAAAAATGACTATAGTGAAAAGCAAATGGAAACTCATAAATACAATACAGATAGCGAAATAAATGACGGCTAATACTAACACAATATACAATGACACAACTAATCCTACAATTCTACTATATCACAAGGCAATACATCATCCTACCCTTACTAAGCCTACTAGCTTTCTACCCTAATATGCGACCTCCATTCCTTTCTATCTAAGGTCATGTCTCGGTGATACAAAACTGCGCCATAATCCTGTTTAATCACCTCCGCTCAATACTTTTTCAATCTACCTCTACCCCTCCGTGTAGCCCCTAACTCCAACCTCTCGCACCTCCCAACAGGAGCATCAACACTTCTTCTCTGCACATGACCAAACCATCAAAGTCTCGCTTCTCTCATTTTGTTTGCCACAGAGGCCACCTCTGACTTCTCTCAAATGATCTCATTCCTAATTTTGTCACCCCTGATATATCCAGACATCCATCTCAACATCCTCATCTCCGTAACGTGCATCTTCTGAACATGTGAGTTTTTGACTGGCCAACACTCCACCCCATAAAGCAAACACGGTCTAACCACCATTCTTTACAACTTACCTTTAAGTTTAGGTGGTACTTTCTTATACACAGTGCTCCAAAGGCCAGCCTCCATTTCATCCATATTGCCCCAATACAATGTGTGACATCATCATCGATATCACCATTCACCACTGCTCTGGATGATGGACTCGAGATATTTAAAGCTTTCTCTCTGGGGAATAAATTGAGTGGCAAGCCTTACTTCAATGTCCGCGTCATCCCTCGTATGATTCCATTATATACTCATATTACAACTTCTTAAGCTATATGTTAGCCAATCAAATTGCTACGTAGATTATTGCTAATAAATCATAAAAGGGAAAAGGACCAAAAATGCCCTCGAACTATTTGAAATGGGTCAAAAATACCCCTTCATTAGATTTTGGCTCAAAAATACTCCTCTGTTAAATTTTTGGCTCAAAATACCCCTCAGTGAAATTTTTGACTAAAAAATACCCCCCTCTCTAACGAAAACAAAAAAGGGCCAAAAATACTACCTGAACTACCAAAAATGGAGCAAAAATACCTCTTGGTTAGAATTTTGGTTCAAAAAATTCCCCTTCTTTAAAATTTTGCAAAAAAAGAATTATCCCCCTCTCTCTAACGAAAATGACACCATATCAATCCATGTAGAACCTAATTTAGGGACCCAAGAGATTTTCTCCGTGGATATTAGGTCTGAAACTAGCCTTTTCTTGTCGAAGAGACTTGTCATTTCACTTGTAAATGTCTCAAAAGTTGATTCATCCTCGTTATAATCTTTGCCTACTCCTTGAATCAGTTTCTCGAGTTCAATAGGATCCAACTCTGCAAATTTTCCAAACTTACAAAGTTTGTATAGAAGTTGTGCCCATGTTAGTAATGTAACACAATCAACATAAGTTATCATTTTCAAGAGAAGACTCAATTACAACTATAAAAAAAAGTTTTTTTTTTTTAATATAGTAAGAATCTGAAGATGGACATTTTAAATAATAATACAACAACAACATACCCCAGTGGCTCAAAAGGCTCCCGCTCATTGCGGGGTGAGAGGGAGTCGGATGTACGCAACTTAACCCCTATGTTTAAAAATATAAAGCGGCTGTTTCCAGATAATAATTTTAAAATTTTTACGGAGAGATATTTTTTAACCGAAAACTAATGAAGGATATTTTGCTTCATTTCTAATAGCTAAGGGGTATTTTGGCCCTTTTTCGTTTCTGCTAGAGAGGGGTTTTTTGGAGCCAAAATTTAACTGAGGGGTATTTTTGAGCAAAAATTTAACAGAGGAGCATTTTTGAGCCAAAACCTAACGGAGGGGTATTTTTGCTCCATTTCAAATAGTCCGGGGCTATTTTTGACTCTTTTCCCTTCATTAAAGCCCAATTTTACGGAAAGAGCCTCTTTCTAATTTGTCATTGTTTTTGGAAGTGCTCAGGTGTGGTTCAATAATGGAAATTCTAACTTCACTTTTGATGCTTTGAACCACATTCATGCTCAAGCCATTCATTTGGAATCCTTACCTGGCTTTGGAGGTCAAAGCTTGCGTAGATGATCAGGGACATGTTATATGACATGGATGTTCAGAGCAAAAGCTCATTAATTTTAAGGATCTTCTTAGATTACCTACCTTGACCTTACCTTGATCAAGAGTCTGCGCGTATTGTCCGGCAGTCCAAATTAACTTGCCTATCCATTTTCCAACTTGATTCTTTAACGGCATGTGAGGTACAACTTCTAATATGCCTAAAACTTGGGTATTACTATCTCATTTTACTTTCTTTACTTTCATCGGCTCTAGTAGCATAAAATGCTTTCTTTCCTTAGTTTATCATTACAAGTTCTCCTACCGTTGACTAACTAACAAACCAACCTTTTTTTAGCGTTTCTGTTTTAGCCTTATTTGCTTTCATTAAAATAAGAAGTCTGAATCTGAATGCACATTTTAATATTAACAAGTGCATTAAGATTTGGAGGTTTGAATCTGAATACATATCTGAAAGTAAGCTGTTGCTTTGAGATTTGGATACTAATTAATATTGTTTGTTTTTTCAACATTTGATTCTATAAAATTTGTCTTTGTTTAAAAATAACAAATATGAAATTCAAATGAAATATTAAATTGATCTAATATTTTATCAAATAAAAAAATCAAAATTTGTATATGATAAAATTGGTGGTGGTGATGACTAACAATGGTGATTGTGTGTCGATTTGGAATGGTGTTAACTGATAATGATGGTGGTGGTTATGGGTATTATCTTATATTATAGTGGTTGGCTGTATTGATTAACTGTGGTTGTTGTTGGTGTTAATAATTAGTAGTGGAGTGATTGATAGCTAATAGTGGTAGTGAATGATGATAACAATTAGTGATATATAATGTTGACTAATGGTGGTATTATATCAGTGATTAATGAATATAATAGTAGTTGGTGGTGATGATTACAAATGGTGGCTAATGGTGGTGATGATTGATTTTGGTGATTGGAGGTAGTGGTGATTGTGGTTGGGTTGAGGATGGTGGTTGTGGATAGTAGGTGATGGTATAGTGGTGGTAGTTGGGGTTGATGGGTGAAAGTAGATGGAATAGCAGTGAACTGACATCTTTGTAGAAATTTTTGAATAGACATTTTAATGATATAAATTTAAACCTTGAAAACAAACAAACTTAATGGTCGAGATCTGAAATGATTACGATTAAGACCTTCATTAAGTGCAAACAAATGAGGCCCTAGTTAGACTGCTATTGCCCATTCCCTCACGCTGCTATTCGTCCCTTTCTAAATACTATATTATCTGATTGCTATTCTGTATTTTGCTTCAAATATTTTTATTTCATCCACGGGATTCTCACTAGTTATAACTTATACATTATCCTCATCTTTTTTCTATTTCAATTCTGTAAACCTTGTTCATGATTTGAATTATGGATTTGCTTATTCAGACATTACTGTTTGCCTTATATAGGTTTGAAACCATTCTGCACAAATTAGAGGTTTTAGATCACAAGGCCCGAGAAAGAGCAGGAGTGATTACTCCTACTCTTAACTCACCTATCCCGGTGCTTCTAAGTTTTGATGCTGCTGTTGAGGTGAAAATATCTCTTCTTACTCTGTTTCTTTTGCTGGTAGTACTTTGACTTTTTGTTACTTTGTTATTTAAAAGCCTCTTTTTGTGTATTTAATACTGTTGGTTTGGTAATAAGTCCCATCTTTTTATTGTTAATGTGGACTTTGTAGAGAACCTATATTCATTATTTTATTTTACCTCTTATGCTAGTCTGCAAAATTACTACAGAATTCTTAAGAGGCAGTCTGTTGCATGATAAGATGAAGAACCGAAACAATTTCTTTCTTTTGGTAGTCCTGCTTTTCTTTCTTGGCTGTGATCCGACGAACTAAATGATCTTAAGGGATGCATGGGAGGAATATTCAGAAGAGTCGTCATGGGTAATAAGTTTTCCAATGCCAGCTAGTGTCTCTTTTGGTTGTTTGGTCCATTGATTTCCTTCTCTTTATGTAATCGTGAAAGAAAGCCTTCACATAATGCTGTTGAATTATGGATGCAATTATATTGTACAGTTGCAGAAAGTCGCTGATGTTGAAGAAGGGTTACATTGAGACCAAAGAGTTCAATTCCTTATACATGATGGACTATACTAAGTTTTGGTTAGTGAAGAGATAGGTTCTAATTTCAATTAGCATGAAGATTTGCTGTTAACTTCTAAAATTCTCAGTTAAGGACCTGAAGAGGTCATATTAGTTTAAGACAGAAACTGTGTTAAACTCAAAGTTGACAGTATCATGTAAAGGAAGTTTGAGATCATTGGCCTTCTCTGGCATTTTTTACTGTCAAGTTGAAAATTTCCATGTTCCGGTATGCGTCGTATCAGTTCAATGGAAAGGGAAGATATCTTTTTGGAGGAGATATCTGAAAATTACTGTTTCACTTAGAAGAATCAGTCTGTAACTTGTGGCAATGTATTGAATATGTACATTCTTTAGGTCTGGAGGCAACTTTATTTGGGGGAGATATTTTCATTTGTTCTGCTATAAATGCATAACATGTACAGAGCTTTCTGCTTCTTGCGTCATCTTAATTTAGATGTCATGACTGGTTTTCTTTTGTTAGATTGGCTTACCTCTCTGAGTAGTGTGATTCAGTAGTTTTACTTATTCTCTAAAGAGAGTTGGGTTGCATTGCGTCTAATGGTTCGCCTTTCTTTCTTTTCCTGAGATCTAGGCATTGCAATCTCTAACAATCAAATATGGAGTTTTCCAGTCAATTTATACTTACTGGAAAGACAAGGTACCTGTTCCTCACCAGTTTATGTTGTGTACTGTGATTTAACATCATTTTATGTCGTGTAATTTGATGAAAAAAAAGTAAATGTAATTCCAGTTGGAGGGATTATTTAAGTTGTTGGTGAAACAGATATCTGTATGCATACAACAGACATCTATGAAGTTCCTCTCCTCTTATTTTTATCCTAGCACGATCAATAGTGGCCATTTTAATCAGTAAGTCCAGATGAATCTGTCCTGTCAAATTCCAGATCATGTTTGATATCAGCAGCTATACGCAATAGGGCTAATGCAATCCTTTTTGAACAAAAAATTTCAGTTTGGATCATTTGGGATGGCTGAAACACTGTATATCTTAAATGGTTGGGATTCTTGTGAATGGATATGTGGCTTCCATTTGGTAATTTTCATTTTGATAGAAAGAAGAACTCATTTACTGGATATTATATAGTCCTAAAGATTATAGCTCAAAACCTCTATTAAAAAAATTGTATGTGGTTAGGTTTAAAAAATTAAAACAAAATATGAAGTTTTAAATAAAATTTGCATGTGGTTATATGACTTGATGTATGACTTACTATTTCTTGTTTTTTGATAGCTGTGGTGTCTGTTAGCTTGTGCCTCCTATTTTCCCTTTTTTTTCAAAAAAGGACTTCCTATTCAATTTTAAATATACTGGACTTTATATGCACGTAGTAAGTTTATTGATATCTTGATCATTGTTCAGTTATTACCAAAAGGCAATGGACTTCAAGTACTAGACTAATTAATTGGTGCCATGATGTTTTCTTTTTATCATCAGCATTTCTAGAATCTTTGTAATTTGGTATATTAAAGATGAATCTCACCACATCTCCTTTTCTTGGGATTTACATTTCTTGTCTACCAGCGAGAACGGTGGCGGAAGCCTATTCTTCGGCGTTTGCAGGTCAAGTTTTAATTACTTTGTTGTAATCCAGATATAAGTGATTGCGTTGGTGTTGCACGTTGTACAGATATGGTTCATCAAGCAATCTTCTTTTTGTTCCATAACCTCATCAGTTTCTGTAGAAGACACATGGATATGGTTTCTCTCCTTGAATTTTCTCTGATGGCTTTATCATTTGAATTTTATTCATTGGACGGACTTGTCAGAAGAAAAAATAAACAGATATCTTGAGATAGTTAGGCTCTTTAAGTTAGAGATTTTGTTTTTGAACTTATTATGTTAACAAATAGTCTGACACCCATTTCTCTGGTGGGTTTTAAATCTCTTGTCAGCCTTACATAGTTTTTGAATCCATTGTGATTTGGTTGTCATGTTAGATAATATCAATAATCTCTATCTGCTTGTTCAGTTACATTTCTTCTTGAAAACTTATATGCAGGAGCTGGATTAATTGGAATGAAGAAGGAAATAAATAGGGAATGTAGCTTCATGAATTTGCGTGATTATTAATTTCAACAAGTTAATTATTAGGGTAGAAGGTTAGTAGGGGTAGAATGTTGTCTTGCCTTATGACAGTTTTAGGTGTGTCATAGGATTAGTCTTGCTATTATGGTTGTGTTGTTATTGCTTTTCAATTTTTTTGGTACTTTTATTATTCTTTCTTGTATAATTGACATGATCTTCGTTTTAGCCGTTACTATATATCTATTGCTTTCTGTTTCTTGGGGCGGATACCTTTGAGCCGAGAGTCTTTCGGAAACAACCTCTCTATCTCCATGAGATAGTGGTAAAGTCTGCATACGCTCCCCCCTCCCCAGATCCTACTTTGTGGGATTTTACTGGGGATGTTGTTGTTGTTGCATTAATTTCAACAAGTACCAAGAAAATTTGCATAAACTAATTTATTCCCTCTCTCTGTTTTGGCCTTCTCTTTTCTTCTGCATATGTCCGAGTGTTTTCAGTATTTATTCTTCTTGTATGTCAAATCAATTTTCTCTTATGACAGGTGAATTACCTCAGTGCTTGTCATTGTATTTTCAGTTTGCCTGGCTATATCAAACAACTTTACTGGTTCTCTTTGATTGGTTTGGGCCTCCAATAAGCATCAACTGAAGCCATGACCATAGTCTTCCATTGATGTTGTTTTCTTTCATTGCTTGTATTAATTAAAAATGTATCTTGCAAGCAATGCATGAGATTTTTCTGCAAAGTTATTTTGGGAAGTTACTCTCTTCCATTAAAAGCAATAGCAGATCATGCAATAATATTGATACTGCCTAATTTTTGGCCATACATGTAGAAGAAAATACTAAAATGTATTAGTGAAGCTCCTTAGAAATTAGAACTTGTGAAAATGCTGTGCTCATTCTTGACGATAAGCGAGATATTTCAAAAAGAATGTTTTTGGTTGTTTCTGCTAAAAGTTTCATGTTGCATTCAGGACCTTAAATTATATATTCACATGACCAAGTCATCTGATATGCTATTCCATGTTGATGCCTCATGATCATCCTATTCAGTATTTCAATCTTTTTAATTTGCTTAATCTTCTTCTGTGGGTTTCTTCCCTTGTGTATGTCTCTTCATAACTTTCTTTTGTGTCACTGAGTGAGAATGGTGGGGTATGTGTGAGGTGTTCTCGTGGAACATTGGAAACCTTACTCAGTTATTTTTCATGCACCTTTGTTGTCCTACTTAAGTCACTTCTGACGGTGTCGTGGCCATTTAAAAAATAAACTCAGATTCCAGCAATGATATTCGGACTTCTTCAGTCGTGTCGTTGGTTAGTAAATGGTGATATAGGATTATTGAGGTTTTATATGTGTAGGAAAACCAGCAAACTGCTAACTGTGCTCACTGTTCATTTTTTGCTTTCTTGCTTTTCCTCATTTGATAATTTTTTCATGCAAGAATTATCACATGAAATATCATGGTTTTTTGGTGCATGCACCTTCGTAAGAGATATCATATTTAGATTTGGTGTTCTGTGAATCATCAGTTACAAGTGATTACATTCTGAGTTTCTGACTGCTTTATCTACGTTCATTCTTGCAGCCTCCTCCACCTGTTAGTGATACCAATCCATATAATGTATTTAGACCAAGAGAGAAGGCTCACAGGCTTCACACAAGGAGGGTATGCGACTTTGGTTACTTTGACCTTAAATATTCTTGCTAATTCATCGGCCTTGATGATCAGTTGTTATATGGTATTTATTTTACTTCCCTTTTTCTGTCGTAGATGCAAAGGAGGGAAAACAATGTGCAGTCATTTGAAAAGCTTCGCCAGGTGAGTGGGTAACTACAGTTAGAATTGTCAATTCGTTTCTTCTGCATGTGCTGACAATTAGAAATAAAAACAAATTACCAACAGGCTTTCCTTTGTGGTTGTGTTATCATGTCTTTGCCCTGCTTATTTGCCCAGGCCACTCTTTCATCACAGATCTTTCTCAGCATCTTTCTTGGTCTGCTCATCACCCTTGTTATAACATTTTTGCACAACCAAGTGACCTTTCTTTATCACCCTCGTTTTCTTCATTTTATGTACTTTTGGCAGTAACTCTCTTCCAATCCATGTTCAACTTCTGGATGAACATGGTATCCAGAATAGCTCTTTTGTGTTTCAACCTCCCTGTTTCCAGAAATGAATTGGAATATCTTTTAAAGATGGTGGAATTTTAAGTTGCAAATTGTACCGTTCATGCCAATTTTCTTGGAGCCTACACCTGACATCATTGCTTGTCTGAGAAGATGTCTCTCAGATACAGGATGACTGTCTTGGTGATATAAGAATGATGAACAAGAAACAAAAGCTGTTGCCATGATTTCCTCTAGCATGCCTCCTCCAGCTTCCTTTCTATTCTCACTCTCATCCTAGTGATGAATGCAATTGGAGTAGAATCACTTTCCCTTAACTCCCACATAATTTGTTAGAGGGATACCCTGCATCTCATGTAGGAGCTCTGCTATATACAGATGAATAAATATTGTGTTGGCTTCCTTTTCTAAATTGAATTGGATTGTATAACTCGAATGTCTCATATTTTGCAGGTTAGGCGCAACCTCGACCAAGCAAAAACCATTCTTGAAGCTCTCATTAAGGTTTGTCTTTCTTATTAATTAGTAAAACAGATCACGTTTCAGGTGGTCGTGAGGAAAATATACATTTTCCTTGTTATAGAATATACTTCCATTTTTTTTTCTCGTCTTAAACTTAATAATTCAGGAAACAACCTCTGTACTTTTATGAGGTAGTAGTAAGGTCTGCGTACATTCTACTCTCCAAGATCCCACTTGTGGGATTCGACTGGGTATGTTGTTGTTGTATCTTAAACTTAATAATCCATATACCGAGAGGTTAAATCTTGCATAATGAAATTCATACTAATTTATTAGCAATAAATAGTCATTAGCAAGACCAGCTTCTCATTAGCCTTATAATGAAGTTAATTTTTTTTTTTAAATTGTCATTAAAAAAGATTACGTTTCTGTTGAAAATTAAACCAAATTCATTGAAGAAGATTGAAAGACTCAAAAAAAATTAAATAAAGGAGGATGAACCTAGTCCAAGATACATGTGTCTAATCAAGAGTCTCTTTGTTTTATGACTATTCAAGTTTTATGTTTATCTCTTTGGAAGTGAAAAAGTTTTTTTTTTAGCCTATAAATAGGTGCATCTTGTAATTATTTTCAAGCAAGAAAAGTAAATAGAGTGCTAAGTTCAAAATTCCTCTTCCTCTCTTTCTTGTGTGTGACAATTGTGTGAGTGTATTCCGCTGCGCACTTAACATTTGGCATCAGAGCCTATGGCGAGTGTAACCAATAATATGCCGCTGCCCCGATTGACGAAGGTGAATTACGAGAATTGGAGCATCCAAATGAAAGCTCTTCTCGGTTCAATGGATTGTTGGGAGGTAGTTCAAGAAGGTTT
>JAPFFP010000046.1:4621540-4631973 GCA_026153255.1 Solanum medicagineum
AATTTAGCGTCATTTGTCCCTTTCATGTCTTGTTTCCTTTGGGTTGTACTAATATTATAAGGTGTGGGGTGTTACACCCTAAGCCTCCGTTTAGCTTCATAGACGACGACGTTCGGGAAGAAGGTCTTCTGAAACTTGGCTTTAAACCGCTCCCATGTGCTTATCGTGCATAGCCCCTTCCCTAATTCGACCTCTTTGTGCTTCCACCACAGCATGGCCATCTCAGTCAAGTAGATCACAACCGTGTTGATCTTAGTCTCGTCACTACTCACCTTGTTGCACTAGAAGTAATTCTCCAAATGCCACAGGAAATTCTCCACCTCCTGCGCGTCTCAGACGCCCTTAAAGACCGGTGGCTTGGGAGCCTCGATCCTGGCCTCCCTTTCTACGGCCAGCGCAGCGTATCTCCCTTCCTTGACAACTTCCTCAAGCTCTTTTATTCTTGCACTCATGGCTTTTAGCACGCCCATGAACCTGCCCTCCAAGGCTTCAACCCTCCTCTCCAAGGAAGTGTGTGCTTCTTTTGCCTCGACTTCTGCTGCCCTCTGCACGTCCAAGTCCTTGCGGATGTCGTCATTCTCTTCAAGGTTAAACTCATCCAAGGTCTTGAACTTGCCATCGATCTCGTTCAATCGATGGCCCAGCAACTCCACTGCTTGACGGGCAGTCTCCACTCTGGCGATCCACTCCAGCCCTGGTGTGACGTCTGTCGGCGTGCTCATTGTCACTTGCTTCTATGGCTGGGGGTGAGACAACATCGCTTGGTGATGGTTCAACCGACACTTTCTCGGCCTTCTCGGAGCTTTTCTTTCCTTGCACTTCTTGCCAACATCCAGCATAACGTTGGCAGTGCTAGTGGCGTAGACCTCTCCGTCGCTTGCCATAGTTTCCCTTAGTAAACCTCGCTCTGATACCACTTTGTCATGGACTTAGAACTCTCGCTAAAACTTCCTTGCGGCACTAGTCAGTTTGCTCACGAATCTTTCACGATCTTGCAAATACTAGTAAGCCTTTCAACTATGATCGCTAAGGAACGCTAGATAAGAGAAAACAAGAGAGCTTTTGAAAGAAAGAAGACTTGTATTGCTAAGAGAGAATGCTTTACAATACTTTGAGTGCTTGTGACTTTCTTGGTTGCAAATGAGAGCCAAGGAGGGGTATTTATACTACTCCACCTCCTCAATGGTCGACTAGGATCAATTTGATCCAACGACTACAAATGACTCTCTAGAATGCTCCTACAAAATATCTAAGACATTTACAAGGTACAAGACTTTTCTACACATACCTACAAGTCTCTGGAATCTTGCAGTCTTCTCTAGTCTACTCTTCAAGGTTCTGCATTATTCTGGAGAGTTCTGGAGCCCTCCAGAGCAGTGTGGGCATTCCTGAAGCAATTCCGGACAGAATTTACGGCAGGACGTGTCAACACACCCTCAACATTTTAACCATGGATAATTAGCTTGCCTAATTGTTCGGTCAGAGTGAAGTCATTAACTAGTAGCTTTGTTCTCTTATTTTAGTTACCTAAAAAATCTTTTTGAATAAAAGCACCACAACATAGAAAGAACAAGTTTTGAAATTCTTAAACAAGATGATGGAAAAAAATAGGACACAACTCTTTACCAAAATAAAAAATAAAAAATAAAACATTAGGACACAGAATAAAAAATGAGAGAAAATGAATGTGTTGTGAAATAAAGAAACGAAACATTCATTAACAACATATTGCATGATATGCTTCAAAGTGCAGTTTTTAGTAACTCTAATAGGTTAACAATTTGTGGTAAGTTTAAAAGTTTGCTCAAGTTTATATGCAAATTTTGTTGCTACCCGTCTACTTTCCTGAATCAGTTTATATAATTTTTTATATATTTCAAATTACAAACAATCAAAGAAAGTCAAAACTGTGTAAGCTTCTTATAAATTTGCAATAACCTTATTTTGAATTGATTTCATATGATTTCTCCTCTTTAAAATCTATCCTTCGGGGTGGCCCAGTTGTTTGGGCTTGAGACTTCCATGTTGGAGGTCTCAAGTTCGAGACCCCTTTGCTAGCGAAAGCGGGGTTTGCCTTCTGGGTTGAGCTCGTCGCACTGGGTTTGCCTAGTGCAGGTTACCTCTCCTATGTGGTTTGCGAGCTATTGCATACCTCTCCTATGTGGTTTGCGGCTCTGGGTTCCCCTTGTTATAAAATATTAAAAAAAAAAAACTGTCTATCTGCGCTACTACATTCTGTTGCTTGTGGGCTATTGCTATATCTGATGCTCAAGAAGGGCGACATTCTTGACTAATATGATCATTTCTTTTTGCAACAGTGTCTTATAGTGCCTCTGTTTATGGGAAATGTAAAAAATGATGCCATTAACACAACTATTGATTATTTCGGGGTTATGTTGAATAAAAAGTTGTGGGTGATGAAAATACAAACCACTAAGTTTTTACTACACAAAATATGAATGAATGTAGTAGTAGTTGACACATTAAGTTTTTGTACGTAGAAATAGAGTAGAGGAAATTGTCAAAAAAATTGAGAAAAAAGATAAATAAGATCATTGACCAAAGAAAGATGCCCCCAAACCCCACTTGTGGGATTCCATTGGGTATGTTGTTGTTGTTTGACCAAAGAAAGATGCCACATCACTCTTCTTTTTCCTAGCTTTTTAATATATATGGATTGCTATGTGGAAGACTTGCCAAATAAATTGCAGTGCGAAGATATGGATATCAAGTTTTTTTATCGTTCTAAGCTTGTTACTACAAAATAAAGAAATTATAGTCCTTTACAAAGCATATCTATCTCTCTGATCACCCAATCAGCAGTTTTCAACTCCTTTGATGTGATTTTGTGCAGAGAGAGGAGAAGAAACGAGAGGTTGTGGAGAGTGAGGTTAGTCTTCAGAGACTTCAAATGAAACACAAGGTATGTGAAGTGTGGTATTATCTTCTACTGCTTTGCAACTTTTGTGCTTGTAATACCTACTTGCTGAAGTGATATTGCTACCCACAATTAAACAACTCTTTTAGCATCACAACAGGAGACAGCATTTTATGAATATGCCTGCTCTCTGTTTAATAATGATTGCTTTCTGAGTTATATGAAATTGAGTTAATTATATTACATGCTGCCATGAATTGACTCCAATTGCTGTACTGGAATAAACATTTTCAGTAATCCATTAAAAGTCAGTTGTGCCAAATGGGATGTTAATAAATCATTTTGGAGAGGTTAAACTGGAGGTAACTCTTTATGGCAAATACTATCTTTGATTGTGAGACAGATCTTTCTTAGCTAACTGCCTTTTTGTCAACTGCCATATTGCCATGGCTGCTTCAATTCAATATCTTGTAGCACCATATCTGGTTCTCCGCTTTTCATGGTATAAGCTTTGAGCTCATTTATGTGGAATGCAGTTTTATTCTGAGTTAATAGTAAGACTTTCTTGGTTACCAGAATGAAATTGAGCTTTTCGAGGACACGTTGGCTCTGTCTGGATTTCCTTCCTTCCAAAGTATGTTCAACTCAAGTGAGGAGGAATATGTTGATTCAGATGATGCTGCTATTAGCCGTCCATGTGCTCAGTTTGATGTCTCACAAAATCTTACCTTCATTGACTCAAAGCCAGTGACGGTGTCTGCTGGGAGCATGAGGCGAGAGCGCGTGTTGAAACGGCAATATGTCCCACCTGGATGGCTCTATAAATTGGTGCTTACCAACTCTTTTGATAATTCTTTTTACTCCTTTTTAATCATTATATATTCACATATGATTTACCTGTCCTTTGTATGTAAGCATGTGGTGCTTCGAACTTAACGCATCAGTAGTACTAAACTAGTTACCAGACTTTGCTCTCGTTGGTTTGTTGTAGGATCCAAATGAGCCACTTCTCCTGTTTACTAAACCCCTTGATCCAGAAAAATTGGCAGCTGCAAGAATCACACCTCCAGGTTCTTCAATGGAAAATAGCCTAACTGGACGCGCATTCAAATCTCGTGGAAGGATTGGTCGAGGTGGAAGAATAGTGTTCGATAGATGGAACCCACTAATGCATACCCCAATTGAGTGTGCTGATGCTTTACATGTATCACTAAATTCTGCTCATCCCTGATATAATCAACCCTTCCCATGGTTCATTTGTCCATCCACATTAAGAGGGAGAATTTGGTTGATGATTTCCAAGGTTTTGAGCCCGTTATGGATTTTGAAGACTCTAGAAAACTATCTTTTGTCGATGGTGGTGAGGGCAAGGAGAGGTCGAGAATGCTGGGTGTCCTTTGCTTTTTTGGCTGCTGCAGGATGTATCATTCTTCTTATTTCTTATGTAGGTTAAAGAATGTAATCCTCTCTCTGTCCAGCTTTAGATTTATGTCCAAGATAATAGGAAAATAGTGATCGAACTCTTTCCTCATCTGTTCAACCTTACATAACGTAAGGTCAATTATCAAAGTATCTGATGCTTAACTAGAAAATTTAAGCTTCTATAGTTCTACTGTAAATGAAATGATGAATTTAACCGACTAGTTTTGGTCGTACGATGTGAAGAGATTTCACTTATGATTGGATCTTGTAGTAAGGTCAGGTCGGCTCGTGTTAAAAATTGAAATCTGTGTGCGCGCAGCTGAGACTAATCAAATTATCCTGTGATTGTTAATCTCTACTTTTGACGCAATTTCTTTGCAGAAGTTGATGAATATTGTGCGTGGTAGTATTAGAAAGTTTGTTTCATACTCTCTCCGTGCCTTTTTATATGTCGTCCTTAGTATAAATGTATGTTCTTTAATATATGTCATCACAAAATGTGACATATAAAAGGAAACAGAGGGAGTATTAGACTTGTACACTGAATAAGATGTCATGCTTGCCAACTGGAAAAATTAAGAAAGAATATGGGTTATTACCTAGAGTATAAGTTTTGTGCACAAGATTTCTACATCAAGGTAATTTAACCTGCTATAGTAAGTCAACTATTTTTTCCTAATTCATTTTTTAAAATTAAAAATTAAATTTTTTTTCTCTCTCCCCTTAAAATCATCCTCTTTAAAAGAAATTTTTTTTTCTCTCTCCCCTTAAAATCATCGTCTTCATCGCTCAATCCCTCAGTACTCGAGAAAGATTTTAGTTATGGTCAATTCAGCTATTGTCAGCCAAGAATCTAGTTTGATCATAGACTATATTCTTACGGTTAGATTCTTCGTTGAACTAGTAATAATTGCTCCATCTTTATCTCAATTACTTCATTGTTTTAGGGTTTTAACATTCTAGATACTTTTTCCAGTCAATTAAGGTTTCTCAACATGTATCCATTTTCCTACCATTTAGTATTTGTGGTAAAACTCGTATACTTAGAATGGATGACCTAGATCACTTTATTAGTTTACAATTCTAGTATATGGATTTCTAGAAGCTTTTTTTCAGAAACTTCAGTTTTTGTATGCTTTAGTTTCCTTAAAAAATTGAACATCATGATTGACAAAGTGGTTGTAGTTAATGCAATTGTTATTTTTGATACTCTGTTCCTCTTCAGATGAGAGCTAGTTCTGATGTATTTTTACAAGTGCAAGTTCCAAATATGGTCTCTCTGTAACTAAGAGCTTATTTGGATCAACTTATTTTAGGTGCTTTTAAGTAGTTTTATAGTGTTCGGATAAAACAAAAAAGTGCAGTATTTCTAACTTATGGCTTATAAGTCATAATCCAAACATGCTCGAAATAGAGCATTGGAGCATGCAACATCTCCAGACATACACTTAAGTTCAGGCAGCAAGGAAAAATGGATGTAGAAAAACAATTGAGTAAATCAAATTTTGCAGTTTAAGTGCATGTACAAACCCAATTAGAACTGATTATTGAAAGGGAATTACAGATACTTAGGATGGATATATGTGCTGATATAATGGTCGATAATGATATGAGAAGGGATATGTCTGGTAGACAGAAAAAGCAACTCACCACAGACATGTAGAATATCAAGTCAGTCAAGGAAGATCATCTATCCAGCTTGTTATGTTTCTTCTAGTGCAAGTGCCTTGTGACAACATATACTGTGCAGGAGAAATGTTGGTTGGTGCTGCTACAGGTTTCTTCATTGGATGAAACATCAACTGGGCTCAAAAACTCAACCACATTTCAATTTGTGAAATACATGTGGCAGAGGATCCATATTAGTGGATGTAACCATGATAATCGCTCTTCTTCAACCTGCACTAGAAACCTATGATCTTTTTGATGACGTTATATTGCTTTCTGATGGAAAAATTATCTACCAAGGTCTATGTTAGAATGTACTAGAGTATTTTGAGAGAGTTGGCTTCTCAATGCCCAGAAAGGAAATGAGCTGCTATCTTTTTGCAAGAGGTTACTTAACTAAAGGACTAAGAACAGTATTGGTTCAGAAAAAAATGAACCTTACCAATGTATTTCAGTGGCTAAATTCGCTGAACGCTTTAGCAATTTTCATGTTGGGTAACAGCTTATTGATGACCTTTTAGAGTTCCTTATGACAAAAGCAAAGTCCATCATGCCGCACTGGTTACTGAAAAGTATGGAGTTCCTTGTTTACTTGTTCAAGGTGGCTTGAAAGTTAATCGCACCTGCTAAAAAAGAATTTAGAAATCAAGGAGTAAGAACAATGTATGAGCTCTTTACTGAATTATCGAGGCGTGAAAAAGATGCAAGAATCAATCCTGATCCTGAGATGGATACATATTTGAAAGCTACAGTTGTTGTTGGCCAAGAATCTAGTTTGATCACAGACTATGTCCTAAAAGTTAGACTCCTGGTTGAACTAGTAAGATACGATTAACTCTCAAGCCATGGCGAACAAGTAAAGAAAAAATGACTGAACGAAATCGCTAAAGGCAGGCACCCATCCTTCCATTTGATCAAAGACATCCAAGATGAAGTAATTCAATTCACATGAAAGAAGAAGAGCGTCAAGCAGTGCCAACTCTGACTCATATTCTGAAATATATATTTATTGTTATGAAGGAGTTACTAATCCAATTCTGTTATATCTTTGTAGATTTTTACAGAAGCAGCCTATTAAGGTTTTCTTTTTTGGTTAGTTGGCAGCTTATTGAACATGTTTTACCCTAGCTCTTGGAGCATATTTCCATCATCCCCAATTGGTTTCAACACACCAGTAAACTCCTCGAATGACCTCATCAGAGATACTTGCATTGGAATGCAGGTACACCAAAGCTAGCGATAATTGAGTTATCCCAGAAAAATACTCCTCTAGACTACCTTGCAATTTCTTCCATATTTCTATCTTCACAATAATCAGCAACGAGACATATACAACTCTTCTTGTCCACCCAAGTAATGTGTTCACTGTATGGAGTAAAATAAATGGAAGATGCTTGGTAGAGAAAAGAGAGTCGCCTTATGCTTTCAAAAATATAGATGTATTCAAAATTTGTACCATTTTTTCCATTTATAAAAGACTTGCTGGACTTATTAGAATCTAAGAATGTAATGTAATACAAGTCCAAATTCTTGTACTTATTGTGGGTACTATTTATCAATAAGCAATTTTACATACATTTATGATCTTTGACATATATTTCTTTTTTTTTCCATCTTTGAAGTCTGGAAACGAAGAAGAAACTCATAGACTTCTGATGCTATTGGCAGCGAGTAATGGAGGAGGATAAGGGAAAAAGTTCAACCATATCTGATGCATCACAGGTGCCTACATTCTGTACCAAGTTTTGTGTACCACCAAAAAGCATTTCAAGAATAATACCAGTGTATAATTGTACTCTGGTGAACTGGACTTAGAATTTGTCCGCCTTGGACGTATTGACAAACGTGTGTATATTGGTTTACCTGATGCAAAGCAACAAGTGCAGATTTTTGGAGTTCGAAGTACCTTGATGTATAAATAACAGACAAAAATCATGAGATATTGACATTAAAGAAAAGAATATTTGACTTGATCATTGAAGTATTGTTATTTATTCATAAAGCTACGCTAGTAATTTGAAAAGCTCGTCTACTCCTAAGCTTCCTTTTGGTACTACATTCAGAGAACATTCTCTAATATCCTTCAACTTCTCCTTTCTCGTACTCATTGTGAATTTACCTTTCTTCCTGAAACAACAATTTCTTTTCTCGAAGAAGCTGGAGTTTCTTTGGTACATCCTACCTCTAAATCACCAATTTCTTCTTCCCCATGTCTTTGAACTGACACTTTCTTAGGCTGATGCTAAAAAACTGGTCCAGATGGAGCAGATTTAGAGAGCACAACTGCCCTTTGATAGACAATGTCAGCATCTAATAGATCTGCACTCCCACTTTCAATAGCCTGCTTCCATAGTAGTAAAATTCCCTCCATCATGGCGTGATTGAGCTTACCAGCTGACAGTTTTGATTTGTATCTACCGATAGAAAATGCACCTTGTAACCAGCAACGATGAGGAATCAAACTTGTTTTCTACATCATCTGAAGCACTTCCCAACTCATTTTCTAGATCCACCACTGAAACATTCAACCTTGTTTTGAATTCACAACAGTCGCTCAGAAGTCTAGAATTATCACCTGCTTATGCCAGAGGGATTTCACTTGAACAAACATCAAAAGGAACCTTATTGGAAGATTGTAGATTGTGATCCTCCGAATTATATTCCTTTTTTCGTCGCCTCTGCACCTTCCTCACCCAGAGGAGAAGTGTTGGTGGGCTTCTTATTATACCTAGCCAATCTTGAAGACTCCTGAGCAACCTTCTAAAATCTGTCATTGATGAAATTCTTCATGATCCCCATAGCATCACTTGAAATACGAATATATGGATGAACTTGATTCTCAGCACCTTGAAAATTTAGATTTTTAAGTCTCTAACACATTTCATTATCTTTTTCTTCTTCTTGTCAGCACCAACACCACCTAAGTCCTTTATATTTTTTACTTTAGATTTTGACAAGATCTATTTTCACATTAGATATATTCACAAGACTATTCCCACTTCATTGCAATATTCACAGGACTCTCTTCCATACATAAAATCAGATGTCTTGTACAAGCCATTTCTTACTGGTGCAAAATCAACAATATGCTGGGACTAAGAAAGTTAAATTCCTATACAATATCAAGGAAAGAAGGGAAGAAAAAGAACTGACAGTGTACGACTTGGGACTAAATGCAACATTTAAGCCTCATCAGTTATCCAAAGATCAATTCAACTATCAAGAAAGCATATATGAAGATTTAATAAATTGAAGTCTGAAGAATTGTTTCTTCTTGTTTTCTTTATATTGTCAAAGCTCCAGATCTTCTATCCTCTTACTCACAAACTACGATGATAATGTTGGAATGAAGTTGAAGCCTACTTTCATCAAAACCTGAAAGAAAGAGTTATAATTTATCAACACATATCTTAGTATTTAAATGATATATAAACATTAAAATTAAGAAAAGAGCACTTCTTTACCGTAAATGAGGTGACATAAGCATAATCTGTATTCTCAATATCTCCTTGATATAATTCTGGTTATTGTTGAAATTGCTTATAAAATACACAATAAAATCTGAAAGAATGTTGTTAGTCTAAGAAAAATAAGTCATCTGGATACAAGCTATTACTAAAAAAAAAATTACCACTGTATGAGCATCATTAGACGATATTGTTATACTTTTCAGTGCAGCTTCGGCATTAGAGTTTGAACTGCACAAGAAATTTTAGAAGTTATACAAAAGTAACTCCCAATAGAAATAATATGCATCAAGTAAAGTGAAAGTACCTTGTTCCCTTTCTCTTACTTTTTGTGTGCCTTTTCTGATTCTGAGAAGACAATTTTTTAGTCTTTGAAGAAGAAGCTTTCTTGCTCTTCTGAGTAACTTCTAGAGTACTTCTCATTCTCAAAGATCTTGGACGCTCTTTATTTGTCGCTACTGGAGGGTCAAGTAGAGAAGTATCTTGACTTTGTTCACAAGAGTTCATTTTGTAGAGAAAAATAAAGAATACAAATAATTTATGATGTAGAGAAAAATAAAGAACACAAATAATTTACGAGGTTCGGCAAGTGGTACCTACGTCCTCGGGCTAAAAGCTCTCTCAACTGTGTTGTGAGAGGTATGACATTACTTCAATTGGGCTCTATACAAGGCAGCAGAATATTTTTAATGATTCTAAAAATTCCTATAATTAAGGACCTTAGAAAAACAAAGTGAATTAATACCTTGGATAAAAGGAGATAGTAAAATTCAACAATCACTCCCTCGTGTAAGTAAAAATCATAAAGTCCAGATAAGTGAAATTACTATTGAGGAAGAAATCAGAAATGAATCTAAAGAAATATTTAGTGAAGACCCATTAGAAAATTGGCATAAACATAAAACCCAAATACCTATTAAGTTATTAAAAGAAGATGATTTAGTATACAAAAAACCTATGAAATATACTGAAGAAGATATGAATCAATTCAGATTACA
>JAPFFP010000046.1:4635162-4647854 GCA_026153255.1 Solanum medicagineum
TTAACCATAGTATGAAGCAAAAATGTGAATTTCCACATTTAGACTATTACTAATAATATTAGACTGGTATCAAGTACGTTGTCAATTATGACACACATTGTCCAAGACCATGTTCTTTAGGTTAAAATATTCAATGTGGCATGGAGTGTCATAAATCTTCAATTGATAACTTGCAGCATGTGAAGGAGCCGAGGTTGTCTTCCACATGGCTGCTCCAGATTCATCTGTCAACAACCACCAGCTTCATCATTCTGTTAATGTGCTAGGTATTGTTCACAATTAGGAAAATCTTTAATTGTCAGAAATTTGACTTGATATTTTTTTCTTGTTTGGCTTTCTATTTTCTGTATGGGAGTTTTACTCTCCTCTTCTGTTGAACAAATATAAAGGAACCAAGAATGTCATTGATGCTTGTGTTGAGCTAAAAGTGAAGAGACTTATTTATACCAGCTCCCCCAGTGTGGTGTTTGATGGAGTTCATGGTATTATCAATGGGGATGAATCACTACCATATCCTTCCAAGGTTAGACTTTGTTTCCTGTTTATTATCAAAATGAATCTTTGTCAGATTTGTCTATAAACATACTTTGTTACTGATAATGTTTTCAGCATAATGATTCCTATTCTGCAACTAAAGCTGAAGGAGAGGCACTAGTTATCAAGTCAAATGATACTAAAGGGCTCCTGACCTGCTGCATTAGACCTAGCAGTATTTTTGGCCCTGGCGATAGGTTGTTAGTTCCATCACTAGTTGCAGCTGCAAGGGCTGGAAAATCTAAGGTGATTATATAATAGGTCATATTTATTGTTCAGTAGCATTCTGTTTTAAATGTGAGAAAAGGGATTTAGGGATACAAAAATAGATACAAGTTCTTTATACAAAGTATTAAATAGATACAAGTTTTAAGAGAAAATCGTCTTCAAAAGGAGATGTGTGGGGCTGTTCCTGCTGGTAGCCAACTCATTACAGTGTTTTCCAGTTATAGAGGGTGTTTGGATGGGCTTAAAAGCGGGTCAAACCTGCTTTTGAAAGTGTTCAACAAATCCTAAAATGACTTAAAATTAGTTAAAAATGGCTTAAAAAAGTCAAAAAGTTAAAAGTTGGTTCCCCCCTACTTTTTTTCATTTTGGCTTAAAAGCCATTTATGTTTGACGTTCAATTTTACCTTCTTATCCCTAATGTTTGTTTATTATTTCTATATTACTTTGCTCCTACCTTTTTTTCCTATTTTTTTTTTTTTTAAGTTTTGCTCTTTCCTTTTTTTCTTCCATTTTCTTCCCTCTTGCGAGTTTTTCTTTTTTCTGTTTCTTCTTCTTTTTCTTGATCTTTTTCTCTCTTCTAAATTATTTTCTCCTTCTTTTGTTTTTTCTTTATAAATTATTTATGATAAAGAAGAAATACAGTGATTACTTATTATAAATATCATTACAAAAATATCTCAAATATTTTCATGTGTTTTATCAAAATTGTAACAACAACATACCCAGTAAAATCCTACAAGTGGGGTCTGGGGAGGGTAGAATGTACGCAAACCTTACCACTACCATAGAAGTAGAGAGGCTGTTTCCTGGGAATCCTCATCTCAAAACTCGTAAGCAGAAAGAACTAGATATGACAAAAAAGGAAGGGAAAGGAACAGAAAGAGTGACTAATAATGAATAGCACATGGCAGTTTGTAAATAAGATAAAACTAACACATAATACGACAGATAATGAGAACACATGATAAAAAAAACACGTCCTCCACCTAACCCTACTATACCCCAAGGCCATGCATCCACCTAACCCTACCATTAGCCTGCTACTCTAATTTGCGACCTCCACTTCTTTCTATCCAAGTTCATGTGATCAGTGAGATCAAGTTCCGCCATATCATGTCTAATCACCTCCCCCCAGTACTTCTTCGGTCTACCTCTACCCCTCCGTGCATCTCCCAAAACCAACCTCTCGCACCTCCTAACAGGAGCATCGGTACTCCTTCTCTCCACATGTCCAACCATCGTAGTCTCGCTTCCCTCATCTTTTCGGCCACCGGGGCCACCTCTAGCTTCTCCCGAATGGTCTCATTCCTAACCTTGTCACTCCTGGTGTGACCACACATCCATCTCAGCATCCTCATCTCTGCGACATGCATCTTCTGAACATGTGCATTTCTTAATTAGCTAACACTCCACCCCATACAGCAATGATGGTCTAACCACTACTCTGTAAAACTTACCTTTGATGTTAGGTGGTATCTTCTTGTCACACAATACTCCAGAGGCAAGCCTCCATTTAGTCCATGCTACCCCAATACGATGTGTGACATCATCGTCGATATTGCCACTACCCTGGATGATGGACCCCAGATACTTAAAGTTTTCCCTCTTCGGGATAGGTTGAGTGGCAAGCCTCACATCAAAGTTTGCTTCATCCCTCCAAATATTCAGTTTTGGTCCTGCTCAATTTGAATGCTTTGAACTCCAAGGCGTGTCTCCAAGCATCCAACTTTATCAAAATTGTATATTTAAAAAATTAAAAATAACTTAGACGTATAAATTAACTTATATAATCAATTTATATTGAAGTTGAATTTAAATAAATTAATTTTAATTTAATTTAATTTAGAAATAAAAATTTAGAGTAATAATTAACATTTTATGATGTATAACAACTTAAGGGTATTTCAGACATTTTGATGAAAAAAGTGCTTAACACTTTTGTACCAAATACATTAACAACTTTTTTCAGCTTAAACACCTTTATCTAAACACATAACTGCTTATTTTTAAAATAAGTTTCAACACTTCCAAAAGTGCTTCTGAAGTACTTAAATGCTACTTCTTTTTAGCCCATCCAAACGGGCTCAGAGTGTGGGGGGAAGTTAGTTGCCTAATATATGGAAAAGGCATAACGAAGAAGGGTTTAAAATGCCCTCGAACTATTGGAAATGGTACAAAAATGCCCTTCATCCACCTATTGAGCCTAAAATGCTCCTATCATCTACCTTTGGGTTCAACAATGCCCTTCATTCACCTTTTTGGCTCACTTATACCCTTGAAACTAATAACCCTCTCTTTTGTTTTTTTTAATTATGTTTCATTTTCTTATGGAATAAAGTAAACCTCCATTCTCAATTCTTTTTTTACAAAAAAAAAAAAGGAAAATTTTCTTATAATTTATTTTTATTTTTTAAAGTTTGTTTTGGGGTTATAAAGAAAGATATTATTTTGATTTGACAAAATATGTGAAAAATATGAGTAAAAAAAATAAACTAGTAGTTTTATTGAAGTTTTTTTTTAAATGTTTTTTAGAGCTATGAAGAAGGTATATTTTTTTGGATAATAAATTATGAAAAACAAATCAAAAAAAAAAAAAAACTCTCTTAAAAATTTACAACAATACATATTGTGAAATTTTGTAAAAAAATCTGCACATACTTGTATCTTATGTAGACAAAATAATTAACCTTTTAAGGATTTATTAAAACCGATTTAGTAATTAACCTTAAGGATCAAAGCAATTTATTAAAACCGATTTAGCTTTCTTTAATTCTTTTATTTAATCAAATTTGAATAGTTTTTCATTATTTTTAATGTAACATTAAAAAAAAACAAAAACTTACTCTTTAGATAAATTAAAAACTTACTTTTTCATTAAGTTTATGTATTTTTAAGAAGTTTTCTTTTTTAGAAAGCTAAATCGGTTAATTATTTTAATAAATCACTTTTTAAAAAAATCACTTTGATCCTTAAAGATATACATTATTTCGATTTGGATAAATTATGGAAAGAAATCTAATAGAGATGGAGATTTATTTTATTCCATAAGAAAATAAAAAATAAAAAATACTAAAAAAGAAAAAGAAAAAAGAGAGAGTGGTTAGTTTCAAGGGTATAAGTGGGCCAAAAAGTTTAATGAAGAGCATTTTTGGACCCAAAGGTGGATGACAGAGGCATTTTAAGCCTAATAGGTGGATGGAGGGTATTTTGTACTATTTTCAATAGTTTGAGGGCATTTTAGGCCCTTTACCGAAGGCATAATGTAAGATAACTTTCCGTAAAATAAGAGAAACGACGTGCTATTGGACAAAAAAGGAAGAGAAACAATAGGTTCTACTCTTTTAGAAACAGTGATCAGTTTACTTTTTACTTTTTACTATTGGTTTTAATGCTAGATTGTGGCCTGTATGCTATATGGTGTTTATTGTGTTTCCATTATCACACTATTTTGCTGTTGTTATGCTCTCTTCATTGTTTTCTTCTTCTTTATACTTGACTTTGATGCACTTGACCTGAGAGTCTTTCCGAGACAACCTCTCTACCTCCACGAGGTACTAGTAAGATGTGTATACATTCTACCCACCCCAGACCCCGCCTAGTGAGATTTCACTGGTATGTCGTCATTGTTGTTGTTACTAGAAAATGTGTCTCGAGGAACTTTCTACTAGTTCACTGTTGATTTATTTGCTTGTCCAAATTATTTGTAATTGTGAAAGAGTGATGGATTTTAGATGTCTTCTATTCTCTATCCACAATTTGTTTGATTTTTGACTTGTTTGATTCTTAATTTTTCCAGTTCATTATTGGTGATGGCAACAACATGTATGATTTCACATACGTAGAGAATGTTGCACATGCTCATGTATGTGCCGAAAGAGCTCTTGCATCAGGGGGTGCAGTCGCAGAAAAAGCGTCTGGCCAGGTAACATTTTGAATTTTATTAAATTCTATGTTCTGTATAAGCTTCTACTATGATTTCATGCTTTGCCATATGCTTTCAATCTAATGTATCCTATGATGTTTTGACTCTTCAAAAATGTTAATGGCTACATGTTAGATCCTCCAAAATTGGTGCATTTTTGTAGTCCATGGCAATTGAGTATAAGTTTTGACCCTGTTTAGGGAGCTTCTATCATTTGTTTAAGTCATAATATTTGCCTTTCCCCTCCTTGCTGTCGATCATTCGGTAAACGGTCAAATAAGAGCACCTTTGTTGTCTTCCTTTTCTCTAGCAAGTTTGGAAACTTCTACCATTTAGTCATAATTGTCTTACTCCCTTCTCTATGTTATTATGGTTAACATCTCTATGTGAGGTAGTGTTAGATATGAAAATGGTCATATTGTACATGCAGACTTACGAGTAAATAATGCTTTCTATATTATCGAATTTCCTCCTCGAGGTACATAGTAGGAGTTCTTTTTCTATGTTTCCAATGTTAGCTCTATCAAATAATAAAGCCTTGATAAAAAATGCTGTCGGCAGGCGTATTTTGTCACAAATATGGAGCCAATAAAATTTTGGGAGTTTGTTGCACTTATTCTTGAAGGTCTTGGCTACGAAAGGTATTCTTATTTTATGGCTCTGGCTGTGTCAGAAAATTTTCCCCACACAATTCTTGTCTTATCTGTTTTCTTTGGATCACTTTGTGGTCTTATTATGAAAAGCACTCCAAAGCTTGTTCTAGTATAATTCCTACTTTGCAGATGTCTGGAATTTTATCCTATGTTGCATGGTTCCTTCATTTGTCTTGACATGCCAGTGTCTAAACTCTTAAAGGGTCTGATAAGGGTGTGGGTACTTCATATGATGTCTTCAAAATATACTGAAAATTAGCAAAATAAGTTGATGTGCCCATATAAGATACTTCCATGCAATGTGCCGAGTACTTACCTGTAAAAAAGTCTCAGAAGCATAGATTTTACCTGCTTTATATTTCTTGTGATTTGGAGATCAGTTTTACCAGAGAAGTTCAAGTTTACATAAACAGTGGAGAAGGCATCCTCTGTCCCAGAGAACTAGGGAGAAACATTATTTTTGGAAAAGCTTTTAAGTTCTTGCTGTTCATGCATGCTTCACAAAATTAAAGTAATTACAGAAATCACTTGCTGGAACCTATTGAAGCCTAGTTTTGATTGTTTACAACTTACAGAGCAGAACCTCTATTATGCTTAGGGGTCGTTTGGTACAAATATCAATAATGCAGGGATTAATAACGCAGAGATTAGTAATGCAGGGATTATTTTTTACCAAGTGTTTGGTTCATTACTTCTCACCTAATCTTGTGGTTGGTTTAAAATTTTACAAAAACCTTCTTTTCCAATTATATCCTTGAATTATTATGGAATATTATATTTTATGTAATTGGGTCAAGTAAATAATTGCCGGAGAATATATATATATTTTTGTAGCCTTCTAACTAACTTGGAGAAGAACAAATTTGTTGTCATGTTTTCTACTTAATTTCTCACTTGAGTTATTTGAAGATAGATAATTGCCATCTTAATAAATGGATTATTCACAAAATATCAAATTTTAATTTAATAAAGATAGAACATCTAATAATAAGATCGAATAAACCATCTACTTTTACACATAAAAATTGCAAGTTGTAATTTTAAATGGAGTTAATATCTTAAATCACTCAACTTTGATCCATTGAGCTTTGTTTTGTATAATAAAATCACTATATAAGGCATTTGTATCAACAAAATAACTCAACTAAATTAATTGTCGAAACAAATTTTTGACATGCCAATTTTATTTTTTATATTATGTAAATATGAACCCATAAATAAATAAAATTTAAAAGTTTGATATGACAAAAAAATTATTTTATATTATGTAAATATGAACCCAAAAATGAAAAAAAAGTGCAAGTTAATTTACTTAAATAAATTTGTTAGTACAAAACTACAAATATAAAACATAACATCTAGAAAATGAAAAAATAATTAAAAGAATTTGAGGGGATTGAGAGATAGTTTGGTCATTTAGGAGGCTTATCCAAGGATTGTTAAATCTTGGATCAGCTATCCCTCCATTTTCTAGGGATAGAATAATACCATGAATGAGGTATAACTAATACATGAGTTAAATCAAATAAGGTAACCAAACAATGGCTTATTTAAATTATCCAAGGACTATTTTTAATCCATGGACTATTTTTATATAAAACATCCTACCAAACATGCCCTTAAAGTTGTCTTACTGGATGTCTGGGCCATAGTAGAGGGGTTCCACAAATTATGGTGGTACACTTCTGGTGCCATTTATTGTTTGTCATAAAAAAGAAAAACAAATTATGGTGGTATACTTAGTTTCTATTGTGATTGCTAGAGCATCTTAATTTTGTACATTGAAAGAAAATAGAATGTCAGTTTTAGTATATGGTTTGCTATGTTTGGTTTTACTACTGATAATAAAAGGTTGATACTCCCTCCATTCCTTTTATGTGGCACTTTTGGACTTAGCATGGTGTTTAAGAAAAAAAAAGACGAGTTTTGAAACTTGTGGTCTAAAATAATCCTTAGTTATTTGTGTGATTGAGAATCATTTCATTAAGAGTAAAAGAGAATTTTAAAGTTAAATTGTTTCCAATTAGAGTAAGGTAACATTTTTTTTGGGACGGACTAAAAAGGAAAGGATGCCACATAATGGGACAGAAGGAGTACTAAATTGTTAAATGGCCTATTTCTGAGGGAAAAAGTTATTTCTTCTAGGTACTTAGCTTGATAATGAAATATAACTTGTATAATCTGATATGCAAGCTAATTGAAAACAATCAACTTGTCGAACACATAAAAAGACTATTTTGTGTGAAGGTCCAAGTTCTGAAACAGTAAAAGGCATACCTTCTATTAGAATAGTAATAGGAGTATATAATCCTAATTAGAATAAGAATAGGAATAATATGCAGTTTTCTACTTGTTAAAGGACTGTATTGTAGTGTCTATAAATAGGGTCTCTATGTAATAATGTTCTCGCACAATTCAATAATATTTTTCTCCAATATTTCTCACATGGTATCGGAGCATCAGTGAGAAAAAATTCACTGTGCATCAATTTCAGGTGACTGTCTTGGGGCTGATTTGTGTGACTTTCGTTCTGTGGGTGTTGTGCAAAAACCAACACCATCACTAGGCTCGGGAAGCTTGGGCGACCAAACCCCACAAAAAACCACCGGAAAAAAGTCCCATGTGCCGCTCGAAGGTGGCTGTTTTCTGGCGAGATCCAGGACACGCATCTGTGCGTGTGGCTTCTCCGGTCAAATTTTTTCGACTTTTTTTCTTCTGCTGGGGTTGGCCAGTAATTTTGACCAAACCCCAGTCACTTTGTCCGGATCTGATCGTCGAAATTAGGGTTCTTGGCGGTTTCAAGCAGTGTTCAGTGACCTTTCGGTGATTCTTGACAATTTTCCAAACCACTTTAGGCAGATTTCATCGAATTTCTTACTATTTTCAACTTAAATTTTGAAAAAAAAATGTCTTTTGGATGTGATGTATTTGGCTCTAAAAATACAGGGATTGGAAGTTCAAGCCCTATGATCACTTCAGAGCCATTACTAGGAAGTTCAAACTATTTAGCTTGGGGTTCCTCGATTGAGTTGTGGTGCAAGGGTCAAGGTATTCAAGATCACTTAACAAACAATGCTTTTGGGGTAGATGAAAAGGGAAAGTCTAGTGAGAAAGGTGCAAGGGCCACATCACAATAGGATAAAGTGGATGCTCAATTGTGTAGTCTCCTATGGTGCTCTATTGAATCCAAGTTGATTCCCTTGTTTCGCCCATTTCACACATGTTATTCAGTTTGGAAAAAAGTATGTGCTTTGTACACTAATGACATATCACGATTCTATGATGTGAATTCTCGAACGAACAACTTAAAGAAATCAGAATCCGATATGTCTACTTACTTGGGAGAGGTACAGGCAGTCATGGAGGAATTTGAAATGTTGATGCCAATCACTACAAACGTGGAAAAGCAACAAGAGCACAGGCAGGCATTGTTTCTAGTTCTTACACTTGGAGGACCTACTGACGTTTCGGTGCGTGACCAGATTTTTAGCTAGTTCGATGATTCCTACAATTGATGAGTTATTTTCTCGTCTACTTCGTCTTGCTGCACCTCCCTGTCACAGTAGTGTCATCACCCATCGTTGACTCCTCTATTCTTGCATCTCAAATCGTAGAAAACGAACATATCAGCCTACGGACAATGGGTGAGGAGGACGCTTTGGAAAACCTTGATTCAAGTGTAGTTATTGCCATAAGCCTGGACACACTCGTGACATATGTCATATTTTGCATAGTCCACCACCCAGTTATGATCCTGCTGGTATAGAGGAATATAATGAGTCCCTTCGAAATTGCGCAAGTAAGCAAACAACTCTACAAGTAGCTTCGGTCGCACAATTGATGTTACTATTGCGGATAATTCTTTTGCTTATGTCTCACAATCCAGTGCTCTTGGATTGTGGGTCATGGACTTGGGTGCTTCTGATCATGTATCTGGTGACAAATCACTTTTGTCTAATATTGTTTAGTCACAATCTCTTCCGGCTATTACTTTTGCCAATGGGATCCAAACAAAACCAAAAGGGAGTTGGCAAAGCCAAACCCTCATCTTTTGTCACCCTAGAATCTGTTCTTTACGTCCTTGGTTCTCCTTTTAATTTGACATTTGTTAGTTGTTTGACACGAGTCTTAAATTGTACTCCCTCCGTCCCATTTTATGTGGCACCCTTTCCTTTTTGGTCTGTCCCAAAAAGAATGTCACCATACTCTAATTAGAAAAAATTTACGTTTAAAATTCCCTTTTTACCCTTAATGAAATGATTCTCAACCACACAAATATCTAAGAATGATTTGAGATCACAGGTTTTAATAGTCTTACTTTTTTCCTTAAACATCGTGTCAAGTCAAAGGGTGTTACATAAAATGGGACGGAGGGAGTAACATTTATTTTTTATGATTTTTTTCTCATGTAGGACCGCAGTACGGGACAGATGATTGGCACAAGGCATGAATCACAAGGCCTTTACTATCTTACCTCTTCAAATTCCTTCACAGCATCATCCATTACATATCTTGCAGACCTAATTCACAAACATTTGGGGCATTCGAATCTATCCAAACTGCGAAGATGGTGCCTAGTTTGTCTAGTTTATCCACATTAGACTGTGAGTTCTGTCAACTTGGGAAACACACTGTGCTACATTTTCACGTAGTACTGAGGGTCATTCAGAGTCTATTTTTTCTTTTGTTTATATTTGAGGTCCTAGTAGAGTTAGTTTAACCTTAGAATTTCGTTATTTCATTAGTTTTATTGGTGATTATTCAAGATGTACTTGGATTTTTTTAATGAAAGATCGTTCTGAGTTATTTTCTATATTCAAAAGTTTCTTTGCTGAAATACAAAATCAGTTTGGTATTTCTATTTTTACTCTTCGTAGTGATAATGCCTTAGAATACTTATACTCCCAATTTCAGGGGTTTATACTCAACAAGGAATTATTCACCGGACATCTTCTCCATACACCTCTCAACAAAATAGTGTAGCAGAATGAAAGTATAAGCATCTTACTGAGACTGCTCGCACTCTTCTCATTGAATCCCATGTTCCACTGCTTTTTTGGGGCGATTCGGTCCTTGCATCTTGTTATTAATAAATCAAATGGCCTCATCTTCTATTCAGAATTAGATTCCACATTCCATACTATTTCCCGAGTCCAATCTCTACTCGATCCCCCCTCGTGTCTTTTGGAACACATGTTTTATACATAACTTTGCTCCGAAAAAAGATGAATTGTCCCCTCGTTCTCTCAAATGTGTCTTTCTTGGTTACTCTGATGTTCAAAAAGTGTATCGTTGCTATTCACCTGATCTCCATCGATACCTTATGTCCGCCGATGTTACATTCTTTTAATCTCAACCCTACTATACATTTTCTGATCCTCCTGATGTCTTTGAGGTCTTACCTATACTACAAGTCTTACCTATCCCAACTTTCGAGGAACTTACCACTGTATCCACATCTCCACCACTCCTTATCATCGTTGTCCGCATCCAACACCAGTCCTAGGTGATTCATGTCCTGTGCCAGACCCTGCTCCTAATGAGAACTTGCCTCCTAGCCAATCAATTGCACTTATAAAAGGTATATGATCAACTCGAAATGCTACTCCACATATACTTTTTTGAATTATCATCTTTTCTCATCACCACATTATGCTTCTCATTGAATCCCATGCTTTTATATCATCTTTGTCTTCTATTTCTATTCCTAAGACAACAGGTGACACACTTGCTCATTCTGGATGGAGACGGGCTATGATTGATGAGGAGTTTGCTTTACATACTAGTGGTTCTTGGGAGCTTATCCCCCTTCGTGCAGGTAATTCTATTGTTGGTTGTTGTTGGGTTTATGCAGTCAAAATTGGTTCAGATGGTCAGGTTGATAGGCTTAAGGCTCGTCTTGTCGCCAAGGGGTATACTCAGATATTTGGGCTCGATTTTAATGATATTTTCGCTCCCGTGGCTAAAATAGCATCTGTCCATGTTTTTCTATTTATGGCTGCCGTTCGACATTGGCCTCTTTATTAACTAGATATTAAGAATGCTTTTCTTCATGGTGATCTTGTAGAAGAAGTCTATATAGAGAAACCACTTGGTTTTGTTGTTCAGGGGGAGTCTAGTAGTCTTGTATGTCGATTACTTTATGGTCTAAAACAATCTACACGAGCCTAATTTGGAAAGTTTAGCACAGTAATTCATGAGTTTGGCATGACTTGTAGTGGAGCTGATCACTCCGTGTTTTATTGGCATTCTGCACCTAATCTTTGTATTTATTTGGTTGTTTATTTATGTTGGTGATATTGTTATTACTAGCAATGAGTAAGATGGTATCACTAATTTGAGGCAACATCTCTAAACATTTCCAGACTAAAGACCTTGACAGGCTAAAGTATTTTCTAGGTATTGAGGTTGCTTAGTTTAGATCAGGTATTGTTATTTCTTAACGGAAGTATGCCTTAGACATTCTTAAGGAGATAGGGATGATGGGATATAGACCCATTGACACACCTATGGATCTAGATGTTCAGCTTCTTCCAGGACAGGGGGAACCACTCGGTAATCCTGAGGTATCAATAATTGGTTGGAAAATTGAATTATTTCACAGTGACTAGACCTGACATCTCTTTTGCTGTGAGTGTTGTAAGTCAATTTATGACTTCCCCTTGTGATAGTCATTGGGATGCAATTGTTCGTATTTTGCAGTATATAAAGTAAGCTCCCGGTAAATGACTACTCTTCGAGGATCAAGGCCATAAGCATATCACTGGATATATAGACGTAGATTGAGTTGGATCACTCTCTGATAGACGTTTTACGTCCGGATATTGTGTTTTAGTAGGAGGTAATTTGGTTTCATGGAAGAGTAAGAAACAGAGTGTTGGTTGCTCGATCTAGCGTAGAAGCAGAATATCGAGCGGTGTGCAACAACATGTGAGCTAGTTTGGATCAAACAATTACTGAGAGAGCTAAAATTTTGCGAAATTACTTGTGTGTGATAACCAAGCAGCCTTTTATATCGCATCAAATCCTGTGTTTCATGAAAGGACTAAACATATTGAGATCGATTGTCACTTTGTTTGAGAAAAAATACTCTCAAAAGATTTTGTTATAAAATTTGTGAAGTCAAGTAACGAACTTGCAGATATCTTCACCAAGTCCCTCACAGGTAGGGGTGGCAATTGGGCGGGTTGGGTCAAATTTGAGCGGGTTATAATGGGTCAAGATCCAATTCAACCCAACCCAAATTTGCTTGGGTCAAAATGAGTTGGGTCAAAACGAGTTGTTGAGACGAAAAGTCCCACATTGGTGGTTAATGAGATGGGTGGACTCCTTATAAGGCTTAGGCAATCCTCCTC
>JAPFFP010000046.1:4664605-4677146 GCA_026153255.1 Solanum medicagineum
AAAAATTCCCTCCCTTTTTCCATTCTAACCTCCTTTCAAAAAAAAGGGGGGGTATTTTTAAAAAAGTAAAGGGATTTTATTTAAATATTTTTTCCCCCCCCCCCCCCCCCCCCCCGCTAGCAAGTTCATTTGCAACACTGTTAGCTTCGCGATAGCTGTATCTAATTTGGGGGTTCCCCAGTTGGTGAATAAGAGCCCTTGATCATTGCATGAATTTCTGATGTGTTGTGGATATATCGTCAAGTTCCAAAAGGTTGTCATCCCAGAGCACGACTAATCCACCTGAATTCGCAGCTGCAGATACCTCTATCATACTCATAAAAGAGAAGTCATCAAGTAGGGCTCGGTGACTTTGCAGTTTTGTTTTAGTTAGGGCCACTAATGGTGGTTTATGCCAGTCCAGTAGGGCTCTTAAATTTCTTCTGAAATTAGCTCCGTGGCAGCCTCTACAGTTCCATATTATTATATGCATTGGTCCTATTGTGATTGGTCGTTGGTTCTATAATGGTCTCACTTGGTTGGTTTGACTCATGTTCATCATGGTCGGGTTCAGGACTACTATGAAGTTCCCTATTTCCGGGTTGTGGGGAGCTCTTATATCTAAGGAGCTTTTTAATAGTGTCGGAGGAAAGATAAGAATGTGCACTTTTTACAAATCTTTCCTTGAATATCATGATTTTTATGTGTTTCGGTACTTCTATTTTTGTCCTCATTTCCCTCATCAAGTTTATGGCTTCCTCTACTTCTCCTACATCGACTGTTTGTGATGGTTTAGATTTACAGGGGAAGGGGGGATTCTGTTCCGAGGCCATACTTGGGAGGTCGTTGCCCCATGGTTCAGGAAGGGTTGGACGTTCATGTGGTGGTCTGGAACATTCCAGAAATTCAGATCTTCCCCTGGAACTTCTTGTTTGTTAGAGTTGAGGATTTTGTTTGTTAGAGTTCCTGTTTATCGAGCCTCTGCCTTGGTGGTGGCTCCGATGATATTCAAAAGTTTGAGTGTCGAGAATATTTACCTGTATCCACACTAAATATTTTGACATTTATACCTGGTTCATCGAGACGATTCTGCATTGGTCTCCTTTTCTGTGTGTTCCTCCATGTTGAAAACTCGACTATTTGCCATTTTTCCTCGTCTTGGTGGTCTGAAACTTGACTCGGCTTTCCTGAATTGAGTGGCTGGTTTTTGTTGTGTTCTCCTCCTGGGAGCCGTTTCCATATGGCTGAACTCAAATTTCAACACTCCTTGCATCAATAGTTTCAAACTCCAAGCTTCTTTTCTCAAGAACTCAAATTTGCTGGCTGGAAGAGCTTTTGTAAAAATATTAGCCACCTGGTCTTGCGTTCTGCAATATAAACCAGGTTCACTAGACCATCCTTTTGCACTTCTCTAAGAAAATATAGCTTCACATTGAAGTGCTTAGTCTTTCTATGAAATACTGGATTGGGAGAAATAGCAATGGCAGCTTGGTTGTCCACAAATATCTCAGTGCTTTCCCTCATATCCAAACCAAGATCGTAACAGATTTTCCTTATCCATAAAGCTTGATTGACTGCAGCTGTGGCAGCAATGAATTCTGCCTCTGTAGTTGATTGAGCAACAATATCTTGTTTCTTCGAACACCAAGAAAAACATCCGGCGCCAAAAATAAAACAGTACCCTGAAGTACTTTTCATATCATCAGCAGAACCACCCCAATCACTGTCAGAAAATGCTTGAAGTTTGAAATTTTGACACTTGCTAAATTTGACACCATAATCCGTTGTGTCTTTGACATATCTGAGCACTCTTTTTGCAGCTTTAATATGCAATCACTTGGAGAATTCAAAAAACGGGATAGTACCCTTAACCGTGGGCAAGTACTTTGAGGACTTAATTTTTTTCAGTGTCCTTTCTTTTCTCCATGAACTCCCTTTTTATCCTCAACCTCAGAAGAAGAAGAGGATAGGAAAACAACGGTTAAGGGGTCATTAAGGGCAATCAAAACCCAATAATGTTGTTGTAAGATACATCAAGCATCCTATCAAGCTTCTGTAACTTCCCTTTAACTTCACCTCCTGTACTCGTTCAGCACCATCATCCTTCATTAGCTTCTCCCTTTGATTCATAGGCGTCCACATACTCTTGCATTCTTCCATTGCAAATCTTTTTACGTTCTCCTTCATGTATTTCTTTTGACAAACACACACTCCATTCTGAGTTTGCTTAATCTCCATTCCCAGAAAGTAAGTCATCTCTCCAAGATCGGTCATCTCAAAGACTTTCATCTTCTCCTCCTTGAATTCTTTGATCAGTGCTGTATTATTTTCTGTCACAAGTAAACCATCCACATACAGAGGAATAATAGTAACGTTAGAGCCAACTTTCTTGACATAAAGAGTCGATTCACTTAAGCTTCTTTCGAAGCCTAAGTCCAGCAAATGGCTATCCATTCGGCTATACCAAGATCTAGGAGCTTGCTTTAACCCGTATAAAGCTTTAACAGATAAACCATATTTTCATGTCCTGGTACATTGAATCCTTCTTGCTGCTCAACATTTATTTCTTCCTGGAGTAGTCCATTCAAAAAAGCAGACTTGACGTCCATTTGGAAAATCTTCCAACTCTTTTGTGCCTCTCTAGACAAAAGCATTCGTATTGTATCCAATCTCGCTACTGGGGAAAAGGTATCAGAAAAATCTACTCCCCAAACTTGTGCGTAGCCTTTCATCACCAATCTAGCTTTGTGCTTGTTTACCGAGCCATCTGGATTATGCTTTGTTTGAAAAATCCATTTAACTCCAATAACTTTTCTCTTTTGCGGTCTTTCCACTAGCTCCCAAGTTTGGTTCTTCGCTATCATGGACAGCTCCTCCTTCATTGCATCTGTCTATTTCTGATCCATCTTTGCTTCCTGGTACCCTGCTGGTTCAAAAATAGCAATATTGCACCTCTGATAAATGAGAGTGACCTCGTTCCCCTAACAGGTTGATCACCCACCAATTCATTATAATCAAACCTTGAATTGTCGTTCGGAACTAGAGACTCCTCATTCCAGTCCCATTGCTCATCTTCGAGGAATCGAATGTCTCTACTTACTATAATCTTACCTGATTGAGGTTGAAAGATCCTGTAAGCTTTAGACAATAAGCTATAGCCAATAAAGATTCCCAAATCTGCCTCCTTATCTAACTTGTCTCTCTTAACTTGTGGAATGTAAGAGAAACATAGACATCCAAATATCTTGAGGTCTTTAAGATCGGGTTTGAAACCATATCATGCATCGAATGGAGTCTTCCCTTCCACTGCCCCCGTAGGCAGTCTATTCAGCAAAAAGACAGCCTTGTTTGTTGCTTCTGCCCAAAACTTTTTCGGCAGATCTTTCTCATGCAGCAAGCATCTTGACATCTCCATAATTGTTCTGTTCTTTCTCTCACTAACTCCATTTTGCTGTGGAGAGTAAGGGACAGTGAGCTGGTGCTCTATTCCAGCTTTTTCACAAGAGGAATTGAACCTATCAGATGTATATTCAGTTCCATTATTTGATCTAATGACTTGAATCTTGCAGGCACTTTGATTCTCTATCCAAGCTTTGAACTTCATGAAAATTCCAGCAACTTCGGACTTAAAACTTCATAAAATGTATCCAAGACATTCTTGTTATATCATCAATGAAGATAATATAATACCTGCTGCCATTAAGCGGCAGAGTTCTTTGTGGACCACATAGATCGGTATGAATGAGCTGCAACTTCTTTGTAGCTTTTCATGTGGAACTTTTAAATGGAAATCTAGTCTGCTTGCCAAGCAAACAAGCCTTACATCTTGAGATACGCTCCTCTAAACTTGGTAAACCATTTACCATTTTGCTCCTTTGCATAAACAACAGAGCTTTGTGATGAAAATGCCCCAACCTTTGTGCCAAATTTCTGCGACTATGGACTGACTTTGAAAAGCTATTTGTTCTTCCTCCATTGGATTCAAAGAAAAGCTTTTGCCTTGCATTTTAATCCTAAATAGCTCCTGATCACTTGGATCAATTATCAGACACGCCTTATCTTCAAAAAATAATTTGAATCCATTTCGAGTAGCTGTCCAACACTTAGTAAACTTTGATCAAGTTCAAGAACAAACAGCACTTCAGAAATAAGTTTTGCACCTGTAAAACTTTCAATTGCTATAGTCCCCTTTCCTATCGCTGGGAGGTATTCTCCATTTTCGATTCTGACTCTTGATTTAAGTGATCTGTCAAGCTCCCTAAAAAGTTTTTCATCACCAGTCATGTGGTTTGTACAACCACTGTCAATAAGCCAGCTTTCACTTGAACTCTTGCTTGAATAACATGAGCCACAAACAATTGTTCTTGTTCTTAATCTGCAATTTGTGCTTCAGTTTTTCTCTTTGCAAATAATCTTGGCATGACCAAGCTTTTGACACTTTCGGCATTTCATGTCAGGCTTTCTCCAACACCTGAAGTATGTATGATTTCTTCTATCACAATGTCGACAAGAGGGATATTTGCCTTCTTTGTTGTTACTGGTGGCAGTAACATTATTTCTTGCAGAAGTGGCTTCATAGTTTCCTTTCTTTCCTTATCCTTTATTTCCCCTGGCAATGCCTGAACCAAGCTGCAACTTGGCTTGCAGGGCTCCTTCAATGGATCCCTCTTGCCTCATCATCCTTCGTTGTTCTTATGACTGCAGAGCACTCAATAACTCTATCAAACTAAGTGTTGACAGATCCTTAGTGTTTTCCAATGAAGCAATAGTTGCCTCATATCTCTCGGGTAAGGTTACAAGTATCTTTGGAACTATTCTATTGTCATTAAGTTCAGTTGCAAGTATCCTTACCTTATTTGCAATCAGAAGTAACCTGTCAGAATAATCTTTAATGGTTTCGGATTCCTTCATTCGCTGCATCTTGAATTCTCTAACCAAGTTCAGCACCTTCATTCCTTTGATTCTTTCATCTCCCTCATACTCCTTCTCGAGGAAATCCCAAATTTCTTTGGCTGACTTACATGTCATTACTCTGCTGAAAATGGTGACAGAAACTGCAGCAAAGAGACAAGATTTAGCTTTGGACTTAGTCGTCTTCCTTTCCTTGTGAGTTTTAATTTGATCCATGGCACTTCATAGTCTTCCTCAACAGCCTCCCACAAATCGTATGCCTCCAAATAAGACTGCATTTTCACTGCCAAGCTTGGTAATTTTCTCCATCAAAAACTGGCGGAGCCATAGCTCAAAAAGGACCTGAGTTCTCCATTATTTGAATGATGTTTGCAGCCACAGATTTGGATAAACACTCAAAAAAGAAAACTCACAAGTCTCTCGCAAGTTCCTTAAGAAGTAAGGGCCCTGATACCAATTCGTAGATGCTTACAGAGGCAAAACCACACAACAACAGAAGAAGAAAATAGAGGTCTATTTTATTAAGTTGGAAAAAAGTTGCTTAAATAGAAGAACTCCTAAACAGATCTTCCTAATAACTAGGAACCAAGTCTTCCAACAACTACATGCCTAAAAACTAGGAAAATCAAAACTGAAAGACCAAAATACAATCTTATTTTCTAGAAACATAAAAGAACATATCAGCAACCATGTCACCAACATTAATGGACAGCTCATGAGGCAGATTTCAACATTATCCAAAAAAAAAAAAAGAGAATTGACCTCAACTGTCTTAGAATTGGCACGTAGTTGTTGCTTACATGAATATCTTTTTGACTACTGCCTTTATCATAACTTCGAATAATGTAAAAACTTTTATACTAGTATGATGAATATATTGATAGCTTCGACATTTCGCTTAAATTTTTCTTAGTTTGGTATTGGATTACTTAGCATTATGTGTTGCAGCAAAGTGTCACTTGACTTGGACCATAGTGATCCATAGCTTATGAAAAAATACAGAACATAAAAGAGAACTTGTTCTTCTATTAATAATCTTTTTGTTCTATATTAAAGCATTTGGGCTATCTATTAAATGTTGAGATGTTTAGTACTAGAATTTTGGTAAGTTTGAATGGCACTAACCGTAACTTTACAAATTGTTGCACTTTTCTTGAGGAAGTGACTCGTCTCGTAGAGTTCCATAAAAATTTTATCTCTTTAAATTGTCCCTACTTCAAGGATTGTCGGAATGTATTGATGAAACTCAAAGACAAGACTTGAACTACTCACAAAAATAGAGTTTCCTTCTTTGTGGTTTTGTGGCTTCAAATTTGCAGATGTAATTTGTGAGAAAAGAGACGAAGGACAGATTTTGTCCCATTGGGCGACATGTCAATTTGTGTGCACTATTTTTTCTCAAATACAAACAATCCGTTGCAATCAAAAAATGAATAAAAAGAATAATTTTATTCATAAAAATTATGAGTACAAATTTGTTTATCCCTTATTTTTTTCTCTATTAAGATTTCTCAGTGATCGAGGCTGCTAGTGTCGTATTTCTCGAACTAGGATGATGTGAACCCCTTTGGGATTTATTTGATCTTCATGAAAGAATTTTTTAGATCTTCATGAAATATTTGATTGTTGAGAAGAGCTCACCCATCTTGATCTCTTTGTGAGTGCTTCATGAATTTATGGAATTTCCGAGATGCCTCTTCAAGGGAATATGTTACCCCTTATATAGGTATTAGACTCATCTTCTAGAGTCCCACAAAATTTTGTTGTCTGAAATGCCTGAGTTCTTGTCCCATGGAAAAATTGTATTCTTTTTTATGACCTTTCTGATCACATAGTTCACTTAACTCTCTCACTGGCTGGAGTTGTATCATTTGAGGTGTAATCAACGGCTCCATAAGAGGTCTTAGTGCTCACTAAATGTAGTATCTTTGTCGAAGCCAAAATCAACAAAGATCGCACCAGCAAGGGACTCAATAACATCTCCAAGCACCTTTGGGAAAGACAGCCTAAACTGCTGATTGAGCATAGCAGTCTTTGTTTACAGAAGCAGACCTCACAGGAGTAAGTCACTGACATTTGAAATAGAGATGTGCTGTAACAACATAATGTAGCACTGCATCTGCAAGAAATTCCAAGTGTTGATAGCATCGTGGAATCTCGAGTACCATGTAAGATCCGCGAGTTAGTGCTTCAACAAGTAGTGAAGGGTCATGGGACTTGTAATGTATCTGGGATTCCAAGTACCGGACATTGACTAGCTTCTCAGCATTCACGGGGAAATGCCTTTGCACAGGTGCATCAACAAAATCAATGTCCATCACTAGACATTTCATAAATGATAAAGTCGTAACCTCCCAGCCCGAGCTGAGGTAGGCACCTATTAGTGCCTCAACCACATCAGCTACTCTCTTACTTCAAGTCTTTTGTTGAACCTTACGACACATTTCTACAGAAGGCATGAGGAACTCTTCGTCAAGTCTGTGAAACTTGAGAATTATAACCATGAACTATCCACAGTATAAAATCGAATGGTTCATTACGGATAAATCCTGGTATTTTACGAACACATTCAAGCCTGCACAGTACAACATTGGAAATGGTCTTATTTTTCTTAAGAAGACCCTCGTAATGATTTTCTTAAGTCTTGAACAGCTGTATACTGACAAAAAATTTGAGAAAAAAAGTCTCCAAGTGTCTTCAGTGATTCCAAATGAAACTTCTCAAGACATTTCTTTGTTGTCATTGGTTCCAAAAACCTTAGCAATTGGGATAAAAACTTTTAGTTTGCAGTACTGATCCAAAAACATTCTTTTCAAGTTTAATTTGGATGACTGCTCGCCCTATAAAGAATGAAAGTTCTAGCATGGCAGATAGTTATTGGGAAAGATTCTTGACCTCGAGAATCTTATGAATTCTAATGTTTACACGTAAGTATATATCGCATTCTCAAATTCGAAGCTGAAGATATATCCCATTCTCAAATTTTAAGGTATACACATATTTTGATGTTTATAAAAGCTTTATTTAAGGTAGATGTTGGCAGGCTTTCAAGAAATATTGACATGTTTACCTATCTTCAGCTTTGGATTTGAGAATGGGATATAGTCCGCCAGAATAGATTAACTGTCGTACATGTAAAACTTAGAATTCATAAGATTCTCAAGGTCAAGAATCTTTCGCTAATAACTATTTTCCACACTCGAACCTTTAGACTTTATAGGATAAGCAATCATCCCGATCAAACTTGAAAATGAATGCTTTTGGATCACTGCAAATTAAAAGTTTTTATCCCAACTGATAATGCTTTTGGAAGCAATGATAACAAAGAAATGTCTCGTGACGTTTCATTTAGAATCAGTAGAGACACTTGGAGATTCTTTTCTCAGATATGTTGTCAGTATACAGTTGTTCAAGACTTAAGAAAATCATCAAAAGGGTCTTCTCAGCATTAGGAAAAATAAAATCATTTCCAATGCTGCTGCACTGTGCAAGCTTGGATGTGCTCGTAAAGTACCGAGATTTATCCATAATGAACCATTCAATCTTAAAATGTGGCTCAGTCATGGTGATATTCTCAAGTTTCACAAATTTGACGAAGAGTTCCCCAAGCCTTCAGTAGAAATGTGTCGTAGGGTACAACAGAAGACTTGAAGTAAGTGAGTAACTGATGAGGTTGAGGCATTCATAGGCACCTACCTCAACTCGGGCAAGGAAGTAATGGCTTTATCATTTATGAAATGACTAGTGATGGACATTGGTTTGGTTGATGCACCTGTACCAAGGCACTTCCCCATGAATGCTGAGAAGCTAGTCAATGTCCATACTTGGAATCCTTGCTACATTACAATTCCCATGACCCTTCACTACTTGTTGAAGCACAAACTCACAGATCTTACATGCTACCTGAGATTCCACGATACTATCAATTCTTGAAATTTCTTGGAGATGCAGTGCTACATTATGTTGTTACAGCACATCTCTATTTCAAATGTCCGGGACTTACTCCTATGACGTCTGCTTCTATAAACAAAGAATGCTATGCTCAATCAGCAGTTTAGGCTGGCTTTCCCAAAGGTGCTTGGAGATGTTATTGAGTCCCTTGCTGGTGCAATCTTTGTTGATTTTGGCTTCAACAAAGATACTACATTTCTGGCATAAGATCTCTTATGGAACCGTTGATTACACCTCAAACGATAAAACTCTAGCTAGTAAGAGAGTTAAGTGAACTATGTGACCAAAATAGTTAGGTAAAGAAGAAACCAATTTTTTCATGGGACAAGAACTCAACATTTGAGACATCAAAATTTTGTGGGACTATACGAGATAAAAAGAGGGATTCCTAGAGAAAAGAAAAAGACAGAAAAAATATAAGTTCTCTCAAATACTTGCCCGCAAAGTCATTGGCTAGAATAGTTCTTCATAAAATAGTAGAAGACCAGAATCCGGGATTCGTCTTTGGATTCATTCAACTAATATTGAAGGGGCTGTTGTTGACAGCTTCAAGAGGTTAGTAGTTTTTTCTGAAATTCAGTAGTTTTTCGTGATATTAATCATGTTGCTTCATTATAATATTGTAAGAAACTTGGTCCTGTTAGTTGCTTCTGTTGTATGATTTCTAACACCACCACCACCAACAATAACAACAGCAACAATATACCCAGTGAAATCCCACAAGTGAGATTTGGGGAGAGTAGAATATACACAGACCTTACCATTACCTAATAAAGATAGAAAGGTTGTTTTCGAAAAACCCTCAACTCAAATATATTAGCGCCTAAAGCAGAAAAAATATTAAATATAGAATAGCGTCTAGAATGAAAAGCAATTGATAGTTTTTCATACACTAAAAGTAGAAAAATAAATGACGGACAATAAAAACACAATATATAAAGACACGACTAGTCCTACTAACCTACTACTGTTAGAAATACTTAACTTAAGCAATTAACAAAATCGTAACTCTTACATAATCACAATGCAATATTACTAGTATCACGTATCTACCGAATTTCGGTAAGAACCACTTACCTGTTGAAGCTTTCAACAATGGTTTCTTCAACGTCAGCAGAATCAATAAACGTGTCAAGAACTCCAACCTTCTACTACTTCCTGACTGATTATCTAGCAGTGACTTGTGTGGGCAAGTATTTTGAGGACTTAATTTTTTTTCAGTGTCCTTTTTTTCCTCCAGGAACTCCCTTTTTATCCTCAACCTTAGAAGAAGAAGAGGATAGGAAAACAACGGTTAAGGGGTCATTAAGGGGCAATCAAAACCCAATAAAAACCCACAATTCGTTTTTATTCCCTATTAAAAGAAAAAACTGATTTTAAAATAGTTAGGAGTATTCAATACCCCATAAACCCCAAAAATATTTTTCTTACTTTTTTTCTTAATTTTTTGAAATATTCCCAAATCAGTATTTTATTTTACAATAAAAACTACTGATTGTATTTCCAAAAAAAAATTTTTTGATCTTTTATATTTTGAAATATTTTCAAATCAGTGTTTTGATATATATATCTATATATACACACACACACTTAGTTATAGGACCAAAAATGGGTAACATAGTGTAATCCACCCTAGGCATACTCTTTGTGTTGAAGAAATCGAGTTACATCCTTTCTCTCGCCATTGATGAGATTGTACAAGGTTTTTCGAGAGTTTGGTTGAGAGTTTGTAGTGTATGTGCACGTGCAAGCACGAGTAAGATGAGAAATTTGAATGAAAAAAGCATGAATAAATTATAATGATACTTTTTACAGATTGTGTAGGGTAAAAAGTATCAGTATAATTTATTCATGCTTTTTTCATTCAAATTTCTCATTTTACTCGTGCCTGCAACTACACTACAAACTCTCAACTAAACTCTCAAAAGAGCTCGTCCAATCTCATCAATGGCCAGAGAAAGGATGGAACTCGATTTCTTCAACACAAAGAGTATGTCTAGGGTGGATTACACTATATTACCCATTGTTAGTCCTATGTCTTAAGTATTTTATTTCAATGTGATTAAAAACATTGTGAATTACACTATGGCGTGGATTACACTATGTTACATATATCTATATATATAACATTTTTGGGGTTTATGGGATATTGAATAGTCCTAACTATTTTAAAACCAGTTTTTTTTTTCTTTTAATAGGGGAATAAAAACGGATCTGGGGTTTTTATTGGGTTTTGATTGCCCCTTAATGACCCCTTAACCGTTGTTTCCTATCTTCATCTTCTTCTGAGGTTGAGGATAAAAAGGGAGTTCTTGGAGAAAAGAAAGGACACTGATAAAAAAACTAAGTCCTCAAAACACTAGCCCACACAAGTCACTGCTAGTAATCAATCTGGAAGTAGTAGAAGACCGGAGTTCTGGACTCGTTTGTTGATTCTACCAGCATTGAAGAAACCATTGTTGAAAGCTTCAATAGGTAAGTAGTTCTTTTGAAATTCGATAGATATGTGGTACTAATAATATTGCATTACGATTATGTAGGGTTACAATCCTATTAATTGCTTTCGTTGGTATTTCTAACAACTACATCACAAGACAACATCCTGTCCTTACTTGCCTATTAACCTTCTACCCTAATACTTGACCTCCATTTTTTTCTATCTAAGGTCATGTCCTTGGTAATATGAAACTGCACCATGTCCTGTCTAATCAACTCCCCCCAATACTTTTTTCGTCTACCTCTACCTCTCCATGTAATTCCCATATTTAACATCTCGTACCTCCTAACAAAAGCGACAACACTCCTCCACTACACACACCCAAGCCATCTTAGTCTCACTTTCTTCATCTTGTCTGCCATAGATTCCACCCCTAACTTCTCCCTGAATAATCTCACTCCTAATCTTATTACACCTGGTATGTCCATACATCCATCAACATTGTCATCTCTACAACCTGTATCTTCTGAACATGCAAATTTTTTACTAGCCAATACTCCACACCATAAAGCAAACATGGTCTAACAACCCTTTTGTAAAAACTTACCTTTAAGTTTATGTGGTATCATCTTATCACATAAAACTGCACAAATAAGTCTCTAATTCATCCATTGCTACCCAATAGAATGTGTGACATCATCATCGATATCACTACTACTATAATGATGGACTCAAGATATTTAAAGTTTTCTCTCTTGGGAATAGCTTGAGTGGCAAGCCTCATTTTGATGTTCGCTTTATCCCTCGCAATACTAAATTTGCAGTCCAAGTATTTTGTTTTGGTCCTTCTTAGTTTTAAACCCTTTGGACTCCAGAGTATATAAACCTTCAACCTATCATTAATTTAAACCCGAGTCTCATAAATTAGTACTATATCATCTGTAAATAGCATACACCACAGAACCTCCTCCTGGATAAGCCGTGTTAGCTCATCCATCACTTAGACAAAAAGAAAAGGGATATCCTTGATGAAGTTCCATCTTAACAGGAAAATACATTGAATCTCCTCCTACCATTCTTACCCGAGTTTTAACTCTATCATATATGTCCTTTATCACCCTAATATACACCATTGTAACACGTTTTTCCTCTAGAAACCTTCATAGGGCATCCCTAATAACTTTATCATAAGTCTTCTCAAGATCAATAAATACCATATGAAGGTCCCTCTTTCTATCCCTATATTTCTCCACCAAAACTAGA
>JAPFFP010000046.1:4677246-4688943 GCA_026153255.1 Solanum medicagineum
TACTTTCGGTCCCAAACTTTATTGAACCGAACCAATTAAGGACTTTCGGGGTTTAAGTTAAGTTACGAAAGTTACGGGTTCTAACAGTCTACCTGGGAAACAAGCTAACCTTCAAGTTCATATGAGATGGCATCTCACCATTTGATAAGACATAAAAGCTCGAGATGATACGAGGAAAGTTATATAGATAGGATCTTGTCCTTGATTTTCTTTTAGTTTTTGTCTTTCATTTGTATGTAAAAACATAAGAGGTGTGAACAGGAGCCTCGACGGACCTCACCTTACTTCCAACTCATCATTTCACCTCTTTGAATTAGACGTGACCAGATTCCCTTATGACCGGAGATATGTAGGCTGTCCAAAATCAAGGCTCGGTCGCATCTTTTTCCTTGCAAGCAGGAGTCTGGTCAAAACTTGTCATGTTGTCAACTTCGTTGTCTACAAACTCTTCGCGTTTTCAATCAAAGAGGGGCAAACTGAAGATACGTAATTTTTGACCGAACCTAATGTGTCTACCCTTTTAGTACTTACATATTTGTTTATTTATTTATTTCAAATTAATATTTTTATTTTTAACCTTATTTATAGTAGGTTTATTAAAATAACTTGAAAACTACAAAAAATAGAGTCACATTTTTGATAAGTTTGTTTTTATTTACTTCAAAAAATGATGAGAATATATGGTTTTTAGTTGAGGTTTTAATAAATAAACTAGAATTTTTAAATTATGATTTTAGATTAGCTATTTAACTTTTCCTATATTATGTTGGTTTTAGAAAAATTCATCCATATATATTTCTCTTTTATATATTTTATGTATATAACAATTTTTGTTAAAAAAAGAAAACCCAACTAATCTAAACTAAAAAAAGATTTCCTACAGTAAAACCTAAACTAAAAAAAACAAAAATAATGGAAGAAAACCAACCTAACAATCCTACTCCTAAAACTCCCTTAATTAGTTACTACACGTTTCTCACATTACACTACACACACCTGCATGTTAAAAAAATTGATTGGATTTTAAATTAACTCCCTCACAATCAGCACACATGCACGTTTAAACTTTTTTAACTCTCCTATTTTTCCTCAACTTCCCCACCACACTCCCACTATAACACGACTTTCTCACCCCTCTTTTTCTTTTATATAAACTCCCGATTAGTTTTGAAAAAAAAAGGGTCGAGTCTTGCAGATCAAGAGAAAGAAGTTTCCATTCTAGGAAAGAAAGATTTCAAAAAAAGAGCGCACAATGAAAAAGAAACGAAAGGAGAGTTTAAAATAAAAAACGAGAAGAAGAACAAAAGCAGCAGCATAGAATTTAAGATAAACTCAACAAAAAAGAGTGAGAAAAGTGAGGAATTGCTAAAGAAGAAGGGTTGAGCAGTTGCTAGATCTTGGAAAGCAGTGGAGTAGTAGCGGCTGTATTTCAGCTTCTTTTTAACGTGAAAATTCCGCAAGGAGGTAATTGTTGAACTTCGTAGCTCGATAAAGATGTCGAATAGAAGTATAACTTTGTCTTACCTCTGTTATGTTTGCTTTTATGAAGAATAAGTAAATAGAAGTTTTAATGTCTTGATGCTCTATTTAGGCGCATTTTCCTTTGTTTCATATTTTTTTCTTCTTTCCAGCGAAACAAGTGTTTGAATGTTGGTAGATACTCTATTTTCCTTGATCTTCATGCTCGAGTAGTTATTCAAAGAGTCCGTCCTTGATTTTACTCTTTAAACTTTTGTTATTTCTTGACTACACTGAATCAGTCTCTTAAAAAGGAAGGAGCAGAACTGTGCTTTTGTCATGCCACAATTTAACAGAAAAGGTTGAAGAAGTTTGTCGTTCTTTTCAATAAATCTATTGGAATTCGATTGAACGTTTTTTATGTAAACATCTTTGTTTGTGTTGAATGCTAATCGGAATGAGTGAAAACTACATGCTATACGAATAATATATGTATTCCAGTCACATTACTCAATCGATCTAAAAGGCTGAAACTTTGCGAAATTATTTGCTTTATTTTTTATTTACCTCGTTGCTGGACTTGAAACATGATGCTTTAAAGATCAGTTGAGAGTAGTCTATGACGACTTCATGTATTAAAGATAAGGGGTTTAAATTTTGATCAAAATAATCATAAGAGAAGAAGAATAAATCAAACTCGTCCTTTCCAGTAGCTCAAAGTTGATTTGAAAATTAAACATTGAGATCTTATTTAGCTGAGTTTTCAAAATCTGAAGAAGTAATTTGTTCATTTTATAAGCACTTACTGGTGTGGGAGAGTAACAATAAAAAGATGTTTTATACCATTACGTGATTTTTACTTATTGCTTGAGTTTATGTTAGTAATGAATGGGTTCCTAGACATCTTATGAACATTAGTTTGCTTTTAATTAGTAATTTGTTTGCGTTGAATTATACTATATTAATTTTTTGTGTCTACCTTATTCTGAATGTGTTTGGCTTCTATCTCATTTAATTTCCTCCTACATGACATGATGTCGTATCCCTTTATTTTCTTTGATGAGCTAATTTAGGTTTGCAATTAAATTTTTTAAAATCATGACAATAAGTTGTAGGTTGAAATATGTAAAGTCTCAAGGATTGCCTAACTTAGCCTTATAAAAGATCTACTTATCGTTGAAGAGAAAAAGTTACTCATTGGTTAATTCAAGACCTCGTTGCGAATGGATTAGAGGAAAAAAAAAGAAAAAATTAGAAAGGATAATCTCAAGTTTACAAGAGACAAATAAATGTCCTTGTTGTTAGACGAGCATAGGTTTCATTTTCTAAAAATATAAATTTATCTAAAAAATATTTTATTAATAATAATAATCTATTCTCCATAAAGAATGTGGTTCCACATCTTTGTGGAGACGCTAATTCATTCCTTCAAGGATACGGTGATGTACCACGATCCAAATAAGTCTAATAATCAACTTTTTCTTTAATCTAGATTAAAATTTGATTACAGAGAATTTTGAAAGTGCAGAGAAGGCAATCATGCCTCTAACGTCTAGATGTAGAATGCAGTGATACATCTAAGTTAAGACTTAAAAAATTTATAATTTATATATAAAAAAAAATGATGAACGAATTAAGGCTCATAGACACAATTTATCCTAAAAATAATTTAAGGCAAGTATAGGTTGATGAAAGCAACCATGCTAGAACCATAGGACTCGAGGGGTGCCTAGCACCTTCCCCTCGGTCAACAGAATTCCTTACCTGAATTTCGAGCTCGAAGATCATAAATAAAGAGTCAACTTTCTTTTGATTAGGGATAAAATAAGGTAATTTGGAACACCAAAACTCAATTCCAAGAGGCGACCTGAATAAAAAATATATAATCCCTTTTCAATAACATCACTTTAATTGGGAAAACTCTATTATTTTCCAAAACCTCACTCGCGAGGTGAAAAATAGGGGTGTGATAGATCCGGACCTAGGAGTGACATGGCGAATCGGAACCCTGTTAGCTTTTATGGACCACGTATATTATTTTTATTGCTCGCGTTAATATTCATCTTGGTTTAATATTTAATTACTAACTAAATTCAAACGGATAATATTTAGGTAAGTTATTAAACCGCCCGCTACTCATATTGATGGAAGTTACTGTAACTTCTCACCATCATCCATTATGATTGGTGGAAGTTTACTATAACTTGCCATTACTCTTATCCGAACTTCCCACTAACACCCACTACTTATGTTAGTGGGAAGTTATGTGTATGTTAGTGGGAGATTATGAGATGATAATGGGTGGTAAAGTGGATTGATAGTGAGAAGTTATGGCGGTTAGTATGGGTATAAATTCCCCTACCCATGATGATGAAAAGTGAGATTAAAGTAACTGGTCCTCTCTCTACCTATAAATATTGAAGATTACTGCAGTTTCCATCAACAGTCATTCTAAAAGAAATTAGTATAAGGTCAAGAGAGAGAAAAATTAGTATCTTGTCAAGAACAAGAAAAAGGCTTCTGCACAAGCAATCAAGTCAAGATCTCATGGCCGATTCTGGTATGTTTTCTTGACTAAACTTATGTGTTATGTCACAATCATATAGTTCTACGATCTTGAATTCCTGATAGAATTACTTGTTAGATTGTTTGTGTTTGACAATCTGAATTATGGTAAATCCTTACATGCGGTACCAGAGCACAATTTAAGAACTAATAATTTTTCATTCAAACTTATATTTTCTTCAACTTTATGAATCCTGCTTATGAAATTATTGGAATCATAGTTACTGTTAGTTACAGATGTGAAGTTTTAGTACTTCTGTTATGTTAACTTGGAATTATATGTGAGATTTGTTAATCACCAAAGTGGTCTAATCTCTTAATCGTTAATTCTAAAATAATGATTAACTCAAATTCAATTATCCATTATTTTGATGCTTATAATCGATAACACTTATATGGATAAATTGAAGTTTTTGATTATAAAGCATTTATGAATCGCTCAAAGGTTGATTATGTGTTTTATAACCATTAACATGAATATGCTAATTTAGATATATTCTTGATGATATTTATTTATCCAAATATAATGAATATTATTAATTGATGTGTCAAAATTATCAATAATGTTTATACTTAAGCATCATTATGTGTAATGTTGTATCTTGATGTTCGCCCAAAGGAGGACATCAATATATATTTAAGAGTTAATAAAGCATCTCTGAATATAACAGTATAACTCAAAGCATTACTGATAAGCATAACCTATTTGCAGCATTTGCCCTTCATTTGCATTATGCTTCTGTTTCGACCTTCACCGGACTCAACTTCTCAGACTAGTGCGAACACATCAAATTCCATCTCGGAGTTTTAGATCTGGATGTTGCAACTTACACTCAGAGATCAACTGCTATTATTGAAACTAGCAGTGTTGAGGAAAGATCCCATTATAAACATTGGGATCGGTCTTACAAGTTACTTCTAATGTTCATGCGAATGAATATTACGGGCAATATTAAGACTACTCTTCCCAAGATTGAGAATGCAAGTGAATTTTTGAAACTTGTGGAAGAATCCTTGCAAACTGCTGATAAATCTCTTGCTGGGACATTAATGGGTACTTTGACCACCATGAAGTTTGATGGCACATGTATTATGCATGAGCATGTCATTGAAATGACAAATATAGCAGCAAGACTTAAGTCCTTAGGGATGGAAGTGGAACAAAATTTCCTTGTACAATTCATCATAAACTCATTACCGTCTGAGTATGGCCCTTTCCAAATGAACTACAACACCATGAAAGACAAATACAATGTGCATAAATTGCATGGAATGTTGGTTCAAGAGGAAATAAGGCTCAAGAATGAAGGAACCCACTCCATCAACTATATAAGTCATCAAGGAGCTGGAAAGAAAGGAAAGAAGCATGGTAAGGAAAAGAAGAAGCAACCTAATGTTAATGAGTCATCACCTCAAGTACGTAAGAAGGAACATAAGGATCATAAGTGTCGTTTCTGTGAAAAACATGGACACTTTCAGAAAAATTGTTTGAAACGTAAGGCATGTTTCGAGAAGAAAAATAGGCCTTGTGCTTTTATATGTCTCGAATAAAATTTAACTAAAGTTCCTTATAATACTTGGTAGATTGACTTTGGTTGTACTATTCATGTTTCTAATACGATGCAAGGATTCCTTACAACATAGATCATAAAGCAGAATGAAAGATTTGTGTATATGGGGAATAAAGTGAAGGATCCAATTGAAGTTATCGGGACTTACCGTTTGATTCTCGATACTGGACATCACCTAGATTTGTTGGAACTTGTTATGTACCTTCTTTTTCGAGAAGTTTAGTTTCTTTGTCTAAATTAGATAAGACTGGATACTCTTTTAATTTCGGTAATGGATGTTTTAGTTTGTTTAAGCATAATTGTCTCATTGGTACTGGTACTCTTTTTAATAGCTTATACAAACTGAATCTTGATAATCTGTTTGTCGAATCACACTTAACTTAGCATCATAATATTGGTATCAAACGAAGTTTGGTGAATGAACAATCTGCTTACTTGTGGCATAAACATTTGGGTCAAATATCCAAAGAAAGACCGGAAAGATTAGTTAACAATGAAATCCTTCCAGATTTAGAATTTTACTAACCTTAACATTTATGTGGATTGTAATAAAGAAAAACAAACAAAACACACAAGGAAAGGAGCCACAAGAAGCTCACAGCTTCTTAAAATTATACACACTGATATATATGGTCCTTTTGACATTACATCTTTCAGTAAGGAAAAGTACTTTATGTTATGGATATGTCTATTTGTTGCATGCAAAATCTCAAGCGATTAATACCTTAGAGGTATTTATTACTGAGGTTGAAAGACAACTAGACAGAAAAGTGAAAATAATTAGATCAGATAGAGGTGGTGAGTTTTATGGAAGACATGATGAAACTGGACAACATCCTGGTCCATTTGCTAAATTCTTTGAAAATCATAGCATATGTGCTCAATACACAATGCCAGGCACACCACAACAAAATGGTATGGTGGAAAGGCGTACTCGTACATTAATGGATATAGTTAGGAGTATGTTGAGTAATTCATCTCTACCTTTTTTTTGTGGATGTATGCTTTAAGACTGTTGTTTACTTACTAAATAGGGATTCCTAGTAAAGTAGATTCAAAGACACCTTTTAAACTATGGACTGGTAGGAAACCTAGTTTGAGGCACTTGCATATTTGGGGTTACCCGACATAAATTAGAATTTATAATCCACAAGAAAAGAAACTGGATTCAAGAACAATCAGTGGTTTTTTGATTGGTTATCTAGAAAAATCAAAGAGGTATAGATTTTACTGTCCTAATCATAGTACGAGAATAGTTAAAAGTGAAAATGTTAGGTTCATTGAGAATGGTGAAGTTAGTGGAAGTGTGGAACCAAGTAATGTGAAAATTACAGAAGTTGAGGTTCAAATTTCTCTACCTTATACTTCTTCTAAAGTTGTTGTTCCTAAAGTTGTTGTACAATCTGATAGTCAACAAGAATAACAAATTGATGCTCCTACTAATCATGATGAAGCTATAATTGATGAACAGACAGTAGATGAATCACAAGAAGTAGCATTAAGGAGATCCCAAAGACAAAAGAGATATGCTATTTCTGATGATTATTTGGTATATCTACACGAGTCAAAAATTGACTTGGGAATTGATAATGATCCAGTCTCATTTTCACAATCCATTGAAAGTGAAAATTCTGATAAATAAATAGAAGCCATGAAAGATGAGTTGAAGTCTATGGAACATAATGATATTTGGGACCTTGTTGAATTACCTGAAGGTTGCAAAAGAGTTGGGTGTAAATGGGTCTTTAAGACCAAATAAGACAAAACTGGCAATATTGAACGTCACAAAGCTAGACTTGTTGCCAAAGGTTTCACTCAGAAAGATGGCATCGATTATAGGGAGACCTTTTCACCTGTCATTAGAAAGATTCACTTAATTATAATGACTTTAGTGGCTCATTATGACTTAGATCTAAATCAAATAGATGTGAAAACTGACTTTCTGAATGGGAATTTGGAGGAAGAAGTTTATATGAATCAATCTGAAGGGTGTTCTATCAAAATAAAGGAAACATATGGTGTGTAAACTTAAGAAGTCAATATACGAACTTAAACAAGCTTCCCGACAATGGTATCTTAAGTTTAATAAAACTATTGTCACCTTTGGATTTAAGGAAAACACCATTAATCGGTGTATATATCTAAAGGTCACTTGAGTAAGTTTATTGTGTTGGTTTTGTATGTTGATGACATATTGCTTGCTACTAATGATCTTGGTTTATTGCATAGTGCCAAGAAATATTTCTCTGACAACTTTCAAATGAAAGATATAGGAGAGACATCCTATGTGATTGGAATAGAAATATTTCAGAATAGATCACAAGGATTGTTGGGATTGTCTCAGAAAATCTATATTAATAAAGTATTAGAGAAATTTAGAATGGAAAAATGCTCATCCATTCTCATTCCAATTCAGAAAGGAGACAAATTTAGTCTCAATCAATGTCCTAAGAATGAATTGGAACTCATGCAAATTAATATTATTTCTTATGCATCAATCGTTGGGAGCCTAATGTATGCCCAGACATGTACCATATCAGACATAAGTTTTGCTATTGGGATGTTGGGGCATTATCAAAGTAATCCAGGAATGGATCACTGGAAGGCTGCAAAGAAGGTGTTACGACACTTGCAAGGAACAAAAGATTATATGCTTACTTATAGAAGATGTGATCATCTTAATATGGTTGGATATTTAGATTCAGATTATGCTGGTTGTGTGGATACAAGAAAATTCACATTTGGATATTTGTTCCTATTAGCTGGAGGAGTAATTTCATAGAAGAGTGCGAAACAATCTGCTATAACTGCATCCACTATGGAAGCTGAGTTTGTGGCATGCTTTGACGCCACAATTCAGACTAATTGTCTGTGTAACTTTATCTCAGGACTTGGGCTAATCGTCAGTATTTTCAAGCCATTGAAACTTTATTGTGATAATACGGAAGCAGTCTTCTTCTCTAACAATGATAAGTATTCAAAGGGTACTAAGTATATGGAATTGAAATACTTTTCAGTTAAGGAAGATGTTCAGAAACATAAAATGTCAATTGAACATATTAGCACCAAACTTATGATTGTTGATCCTTTGACGAAAGGATTACCACCCAAAATATTTACTAAACATGTTGAAAGAATGGGTCTTATGGATAGCAATGAATGACTTTTTATAAAGATCTTATTATGTTTAAGCAATTGACACTTTGAGCTCAATTATGTATGTGTCTGTTATTATTACCTATTTTCTCTTGTATACATTATGTTGAGAATGATGTTGACATGCTCTAGTTTAGATAATATATTCTAAACATTATCATTGGACCATTATGAATTTAAAGGTTGTGCTGAGTAATATACTAATATTGTGGTACATGGAAGTAATTATGTCAGAGAAGGGATATATGACCGTCATGACTCGTATTACTTGACTTATTAAAAATGACAAATGATGTTGAGTTTAGTAATATGCACATAGTAATTGAAATATTTATTAAACCATTAAGTTATTGATGTTACATGTGCTAAGTGGGAGAATGTTAGCTTTTACGGCTCATGCATGTTAATTTTATGGCTCACGTTAATATTTATCTTGGTTTAATATTTAAGTACTAACTAAATTCAAACAGATAATGTCTAGGGAAGTTATTAAACCGCCCACTGCTCATGTTGGTGGAAGTTACTATAACTTCTCACCATCATCCATTATGATTAGTGGAAGTTACAATATCCTAACTTCCCACCACCACCAGGGGCGGATCCACGTGTTGGGTTCCTGGTGCTCGAGCACCCATTGACCCCGAAAAGATCTATGTGTATTCATATAGAAAATATGCAAAAATAGTATAGAAATAAGATTAAGCACTCACTGAACAAGAAGTTCCGTGGGGGTTGTGGTTCTTTGTGCGTCCCTGAAGTTCAGGACGAGTTGCCGGAGACAGGTTCTAATCTCATTGGCAACACATTTTTTCCTTAAGTTGTTGCCAGATTGTTGGGCTTTATTTTATATTTTATTTATTCTAAGTCAACAAATTTTCCTTGCTGGGCTATATTTTATTTATTTTGAATCAATATTCCAATATTGTGAGCCCCAGACAAGCCCGTTACAATAATATGTAAATCTAAATAAAATATTTCTATTGCCCTAACTTGTTTTCTAATTGGTTGTCTGTTCACTTTCCCTTTAGGATGTTTCTAGAGCCACCTCTTCATCTATACTTCATTCTGCCTATGACCCATCGATCTTCATCTGGTTCTCATCTATATTAAATCCTGTCTCTTCAAAAAAAAAATTAAGACACTTCTTCTACTTTCAACTTTCAAAGAATGTGATCAAGATTCAAGGTCATTCATTAAGTATTCAAGTTTATTCTTCACAGAATCAAAATATAATTATACAAATGTGAGGTATTGTAAAGTAGCAGTCAGTCAATGTAACTTTCGATGCTCATCATGGGTCATCTAGAAACAGTCACCCTATGTTTTTAAACATAGGGGTCAGGCTGCGTACATCCGACCCTCCCTTACCCTGCAATGGGCGGGAGCCTTTGAGGCATCGGGGTATGTTGTTGTTGTTGTTGTTGTTGTTGTTGTTGTTGTTGAGGTAATAAGATTTGGTCAGTCATCAAGTTTGTTCTTCATAAATCAAAAATTAAACACTCCTGTGCTTTTTAAATAAAATATATTTTTGTGTTATCACTTACCAACTTACTTGATTTAAAAATTAAATTATGAAATAAATACAAATTTCATGAATGAAGAATTTGTGCTCATTGATTCATTACATAAGAAATTTGTTGTTTAGATTACTGTCAATAGAAAGTCATGGGTAATGAATTTCTATAAACATTGATTGAACTATGTGAATTAAATTTATGACAAAATTAATTTTATTTTATAGGAATTTATCTTTGTTAATTGAAATGGATAGATATGTCACAAGATTGAAAATTGGTCATCCAAGTTCTAGTTCTACTCATCCATCTACCAATTCATCTGTAGCTCAAGAGATTCAAAGGAAAACATATATTTCAAATGTTGATTTAAAATCCCTTGAAGCTGATCCAGGAATTAGAAAGCCCATTACAAAATACTATCTTAATATACGGGATGATATTAGAAGATATTATATTCTAAAAAAGCCTTATCATCCTGAAGAACATTTCCTAAAACTTAATTTGGAAAGGAAATGCGTTAATTTTGTCCTAATTGGTTCATGGGTCGTACATGGTTGGAGTATAGCATAAGAAAAGATGCTACATTTTATTTGTGTTGCTATTTATTTAAAAATAAATGTGAAAGTCATGGAAATATGGTTGATGCTGCTTTTACAAAGAATGGCGTTCAAATTGGAACAAAAATCTTGAAAAATTTAAAGCTCGTGTTGGAGATGTAAATAGCATCCATAACAAGTGTTTTAAGAAGATTCTTGATTTAATGAATCAATCACAGGCAATTCGCATTTCTTTTGAGAAGCAATCCACAAAACAAAAAATGTGAATCTCGACGTCGCTTAAGTGCTTCAATTGATGTGATAAGATTTCTTTTGAGATTAGGATTATCATTTCGTGGGCATGATGAGAGTCGATCTTCTTCAAATAGAGGTATCATTCTTGAACTTTTGCAATGGTATGGAGATATTGCTCGAGATGTTGGAAGCATTATTCTAAAAAATGCTCCAAAATGAAATGATGTGTTCACCAAATATTCAAAAGGATATTATTGATCCTTGTGCTAAAGAAACAATCAAAGCCATCATTGAAGACTTAGATGGAGATTATTTTGGAATATTAGTTGATGAATGAAAGGATATATCACATAAGGAGCAAATGGCAATTGTTTTGAGATATGTTAATAGAAACGATGAAGTAATAGAGCGATTTGTTGATATTATTCATGTTAGAGATACAACTGCTCGTTCATTAAAAGAGGCAATTTACTCTTTTCTCTCAAATCAGTCATTAAGTCCATCTCAAATTCGTGGACAAGGTTATGATTGTCACGACCTGATCCCGGGGCCGTGACTAGTACCGGTTAGGCACTATTACAGATACGAAAGCATAGATTACTACTAATAATTTACAGAAAATCCGGCAGAGTTTCCTTT